>PVKY010003263.1:0-22255 GCA_004027775.1 Bradypus variegatus | reverse complement strand
TCTTCAGCTCTCTCAGTGTCCAGGAGACAGCTCCTGCAGCCTTGGCTACCTCTGCTGTGCCAGAACTAGCTGCCTAAACCAGGAGCTAACAGCATTATCCACTCGCATCACCAAAGCTATGCCCAGGAGAAGTCCCACGCTGCTCACAATGAAGCCCACAGCCTCAAAAATGAACCTACAAAGAAAGGTAGAGAATCTCAGGGGCACTGAGGGCAGGTCTAGAGCCTTTTGTTCCCTGCAGAGGCAAAATCTCGTCCACCCTAGATGTTTGCACTGCACTCCATGCTTCCTCCCCATCACCTCTACTTCTCAAGCAAATTTACTCACTTAGGGGCAAACACCTTCCAGACCATGAGATGCCTGCGGAGGATGGAAGCTGCCAAGGCACAGGCCAGAATCTAAGGGAAGAGAGGAGGAGCTAAGTTATGTGGGAAGAGGAGGAATCAGGGCAGAGGGAGAGTTGCTGTAGGCCCCTGTGAGGAAACGAAGGAGGAGTATAGTGCATGTCAGTGGGAAAAAATTCTGGGCTAGGAGTTAGGAGACCCAGTTCTTGTCCAGGCCCAACCCCTGACTCATTGTGTGACCTTGGGCAAGTCACTATCCATCTATGATGCTAACACTCAGGCTCTGCTTCCCAGGGTGGAGGAAGATGTCAATGCCACACTTTCTACCTCTGGAGGATAAGAAGAGGATCTGTGACCACAGCTTGGTAAAGAATTCTGGGCATCACCTCAGCTTTCCTAGTCTGTCCACTAATGGAGTAATCCCAAATGCAACCAGCAAGGTCCAGATCTAGATTGTAAAGAGGAAACAATCCTGGGCTAGATTCAGGAGACCCAGGTTCAAGTCTCAGTATTGCCATTGGAGTCCAGTGGCCTTGGGCAACCACTTTACTTAACTGTACCTCAATAAAGCCTCCCTCCCAGGATGATGGCAAAGTGTGAAAGAGAGAATGAGATATACACATGTAAGAAAGGGTCACCAATTCCCTTGCACCCACCTGAGTACCAAGGACAAAGAGGTACTTGAGGCCCAGCTGCAGCAGTGCTGCAGTGAAGTGGTGAGGGGCATCCCGGAGGCGCATCTCCATCAGTGGCTCCTCCTCTTCCTCCTCTTCCTCAGGCCTGACTCTGGTCTCAGCTTCATTCCCTGGGGGCTGCTGCCTCTTCCGAGGTCTTTGACTTTGACACAGGAAGGGCCAGAGTAGGAGCAATGGGCAACCTACTGCCTCAGAGGAGGGCAGGGCTGGAGTCAGTGGAGGACCAGGGACAAGTCCACCCTGATCCCCAACTTCCATATAGGCTCAGGCTTCAATTAGCCTAGGCCAAGGAGTGTCAAAGATCCAATACAACAACATCTCTCCACTCAAATCCAGGTGTTTTCCTTCCACAAAGCCAGAGTAAGCAAGGGAAGCAAGGGAGGGATGAGGACGTTACCTGCAAAGAGGAGGTGGGAGGCAAAGGTGTTGGCTCCCACCAGCAAAGCAGGCAACCAGGTGGAGGAGCCATGACCCTCTGGGAATCCTACGAAGGCTGCGTGCCAATGGATGGCTGCAAAGACAGGCTGGTGGCCCATGGAGTAGAAGGTATGTGTGGCCAGGAGGGCCCAAGCAGAGACTGCCTGCCATGGCACAATAAAAGGACCTGGTGGAAGAGATGTGCCTCCTTACAGTCACATCCGATTCCCCAGTCCATAGCCTACTGCCCCATGATCACTCCCACTACTCGCATGCTAACCCTCACACACACACATGCCTATCACCTCAACCTCCTTACAGTCAACACACTGTTATTCTAATCCCCTCCATGGCACAAAGCCCTAGCTCCCTAGCCTGAACTCCAATTTGGTCAATCTCTATCTCTCACATACACACAGCTCTCTAAGCCATTATATACTCATAATTCACCATTCCCAAAACTGGGAAATCAGGAAATGCACTCAAGAGAATACAGCATTTTTCACAAGAAATGAGTCTTGCCGGACTCCTTGTTCTCCCCCCACCCTCCATGAACTCTGCTAGCCCTGGAGGCCAACAAAGGGATAATTTAGCTTGCCTATAGTACGTGAGACATAGGACATCAGGAAGATCTTCCCTACTGTGTGGGGCATGAGACCCTATTTCAAAATGAGGAAGCTGAGGAGCTTCCCCTCTCTGAAAACAAGAAGGGCTGAGATATGCATTTACCAGGGGTGGTGATGGGCATCCCAGCAGCAAGCAGATGCAGGAGAAGGAAGCTCTGCAGAAACAGAAGCAGGAACATGAGGCTGATGCGCTCTGCATGCAACAGCAGGAGTGGGAAGGCCAACAGGGTGAGAGCTGTGACCATAGCAGCTGAGTAGGCACTCCCCAACTGATAGGCTGTCACAGTTGGGGGGCCCTGAGATTTGGTCCTCGCTAGCCGGCCCTGGAACTCCTCCTGCATGTGACGGTAGATTTGAGGGACCACATAATCCAGATCAGCCTGAGAAGTAGGGGGGCCTGAGAAGGGAGTGAGGATAGTCCTGGTTCTTGGGGTACCCACTCCAGCCTTCACCAGCACTGTCACAGGCCTCCAGAGCAGCAGCATGAGCCCAGAAGCAGCCAGCCCTGCCACAGCCCAAGGCAGCATAACTGATGCCCCAGCAACCAGGGCCCGGAGACGTGGGGGCACTTCATCTGCCCCTGAAGCCAATGCCCAGTAGGCAGCAGTGGCCAGTGCCATTAGGGGCAGCCCCCAGCGCACAAAGAGCACAGGGGGCTCAGGGCTCTTGAGATTACCATAGCGGCGAAGCCATAGGCGCACGAAAGCTAACAGGGCCACCAGTGCCCCCACACAAGCTCCGTACCACAAATTCTTGGCTCGACCACCCACCATGGATGCCAGGGGACTCAGCCAGGGAGAGGAGCGGCAAGCAGGTGTCTCTTCAGGGCAGCGATGAAAGAGCCCAGCTAGCCTTGTACATAAAAGCAGCCCAACTCCAAGCCCCAGGGTGTGTGCACCATTGTGCTGTGGGGCACTGGGTGAGGTGGAAGAGCCAAGACGGGGTACTGCAAGCAGCCTAGGTGGCAGAAGCTGGCCCTCCCAGTGAAGCCGGGCAAGCAAGAGCAAGATGAGAGAGCCCAAAAGAAATGGGGTGGCCCTGGCTTCAGCTACAACAAAGCTATCAGAGAAGAAGGCAGCCAAACGAATGAGTAAGAACAGTACAACAGGCCCAGGGATGGGAAGCAGGTCTGCCAGGTGCCTCCTGGCTCCCCAGCCCGCCCAGGCTTTCCATAGACAAGGCAGGAGAGAGCCCATTGCAGCTACAGCCCCTAGAACTACTGGATCCAACTTCAGCCCTGTAGTTGCCTGGAGTCCAGCATATAATATGGCCCCAGCCAGACCCCATAATATAGGTATCAGGAATAAAGAGCGAAAGGGGAAGCCTGGGGATGTTGCCCACTGAGATGCCAGCAGGCAGAGAAAGCAAGCGGTGGCCAAGAGAATGGCACCCCCTGCCATGCGGACCAGAGAGAAACGAGCCCAGGACTCGATGCACATGGCCCGAGCTCCCCGCAGGAACTGCTGCAGCTCAGTAACCACAGCCTGCAGTGCTGCCTCAGCTCTCTGGGGGCTCTGCAGAAGCTGCTGGTAGTCAGCAGAGGCTTTGGAGAAGAGGCTCTGCAGCCGCTGAAGCTCCTTAATTTGAAGGTCCTGGGTAGCGGTTGAGTAGGTGTGAAGAAATCGCGACACCTGGCAGAAAAGGTCAGAGGTCGAGGGGAACAAATCAGAGATACAAGTTAGGGAAGAAGTAAGGGTAAATATTACAAAAAGGGGTACTTGTAAATCAGGGACCCAAACTCTATGTGGGATGGGGGGAAAGAAGGGATGATGGAAGGGGAACATGGTTAAGGAAGGTGGGATTAAGACTGGACAGAGAACAGTGGAGCCATTATGCTTCTTTCACGTCTACCCTAGCTCTGTCACCTGGAAGCCTAGTCCCCTTACCTACCTGCTGGGCATTGAGATGGAGAGCTGAGGCTTGGGCCAGAGCAGAGGAGTGGAATTGGGAGTCCTCACCCCCTGAAAACACCTCCACCATCACTTCCCCGACGTTCCCAAATGGGATGGGCAGGCCCAGCAGCAGGGCCAGCGTGGGCACCAGGCTGACTTGAGGAACCACCTCTGGCTCCTAAAGGGAAAGAACAGGGGTCAAAGGGTTTAACACAGAGCCAAAGTCAGTGTTTGGGATAGAAGACATCAGGGCCTAGGTAGAAAACGGGAGTGGAGGATGCCCAGGATTATGGATTTGGGGGCCTAGAATGGAGGGATCCATGAAGATGCTGTGATCATGATGGGGGCTGAACAACAGGAGGTAAGACAAGGCACACGCAAAGCCTCACCTCTGGTGGGGCACTGGAGAAGAGGGCTGTGGGGCTGTACAGAAAGAGTGCAGCAGAGACTTCCAGCTCGCTGTCCCCTCCATGGTCCCCATTCATGGTCATTCCATGGTCCCCAGCCACCACCAACAGTGTGTCATTCTCCAGACGTTCCACAAGGCCCCTGGGGGCCAAGAAATGTGTCAGGACGTAAGGATGGATAAAGAGTTTTGTAAAGGCCCATTCACCCCCAGCCATGATTTTCATTAGTAGAACCCACACCTTTGGCAAAGTGACATACCCTCTGCCATGATCCTGCTGCCCAAAGCCACACACTGAGTTATTCAAGGTAGATGAGGGCCCTGACTTCAGAAACCATCCTGGAGAAGTGGCTCCAAAATATGGACTTTTTCTCCTAAGCCATAATATGCTGAAAACCCCAAACACAAACCCAATTCCCCAGCCAATACTCCACACTCACTGGATCACCTGGTCCATTTGGCTAAGTTTCTTGGCCATCTCAGGATGGTGAGGGCCATGCTTGTGGCCACAGTGATCCACACCCAGGAAGTGAGCAATCAGCATGTCCCATTCACCACTGTCCACTGTGGAGGGGAGAACACTGAGCACAAGGGACTAAGGCCCACCCTCAACCCCAACTATAATTTGATGCTAGGTCCAGAGACAAAAGCCCTGGCCTTTGCATCCCTGAAAGGCTCAGAATTTGTGGACTGAAGCAGCCCTCCCAGCCCACAGTCTTAGTCAGGCCTGCCTCTGACCCCATGCTCACTAGTGGGATAGAGGTGCTCCAGTATGCCATTGTCCACTGTATGCAGGTCTCTGACGTTGAAGGATGGGAAGAAGAAAGCTTGGGAGAAAGCTCCAGGGAAAAGGTCTTTCCAGGTGTCATCTCCCATGAAGACTACACGCCTTCCTGTAGGGCCATGAGAGAGGGTCAGAGCCTGAGCAGGAGTCAGGAAAGGGAGGAAATGGAGAGCAGGCCCTTTAACGACCCACCATGAATCCCAACCATGTACCCTAAGTCACAGCAATTCCACTCAGCAACTCCTTACCCTTCCAGGGTCTGAAATTTCCCTCCAGGAACCTTTCTCTGATAACCATACTCCACCCAGACCTCTCACTCTTTGCTCCTATAAAATGTTCTCCTAGTTCTCAGTCCTTGGGTAGCTTTGCTGCTCTGTTTTTCCTGGGTATATACTGCTTTTCCCAAGTCAGTAAGCACCCATGGACAGGGCCTGGATCCCTCTGCTCTTTCCTCCATACTTATGTGGGTACCACATCCACATCTCCTCATTCTCTCTCCCCTGCCCCTTTTCTGAGAGCTCTCTAGGAGTAAAACCAAAGCCTCATGCAGATTAGAAGCTCCACAAGGAAAAAGCCTGGATCCCTTCTCCTTTGTCCGCTAAACCGAGCTCCCTACATGTAGAGTCATGGTCTCTTTCTTCTCCCCCTGTCCCCTACAAGACAGTCAAGCATGCAGCTGGGCACACAGGTCCTGGCTCTGTGACTACTAAAAAGGCATCTGCCTAGATACCACTGGTCTCCAAAGGGGCTCAGACTGACCTGCACTGGTGAGCTGCTTAATGAGATTGTCTTCCACTATGGCGTGGCTGGCGAAGTTACTGCCAGCATCAATAAAGGTAGGCAGTGAGCCAGTAGTGAGGGCCTTGAGGCGTTGCATGGTGGTGGTAGGGGGGTCAACTTGAGATCGGTAGAGCCGGGCATGGTGGGGCTGACTCTCTAGGATCCTATTCAAGGAGCCCAGTTTGCCAAGGAAGGGCACAGAGACAGCAGGCATCCTAGGCATGTGTGAGCTCTGGGGCTGGGCAAAGTCAAAACGCAGTGCATCTATTAGCACCAACACAACCCGAGAGAACCGCGCCGTCATCCAACAGGCTCCGGGCTCCCCTTGGTGTCCGTGGGGGAGGGACCCAGGGCCTGGGGGCTCTTGGCAGCTGCTATGGTTGGTGAGCTCCAGACGTGTGAGCAGGAAGCCACTGGTGAAGAGAGCAATGCCGGCATAGAAGAGAAAGCAGACCCAGGCCAGGAAGAGCAGCACTGAGACCTTCTGCATCCTGGTGGGGATGGGGGAGGAAAGTCATGATTGGAGAGCAAAGAACCAGTGGCTATTCTGGTCCCTCAATCCAAAACCCAGCTAAAATCACCACCTCTTGGAAGTCTTCTTGAAGATAAACAGTCCCTAAACCAACCCAATGTGATGTTCCTCTCATCTAGTATACCAAAGTGAGTGGAATGAAGGTGAAGTCCACAGACTACTGGCATCAATCAATCTGGAGCGACTGATAAAAATAGTTGCCAGGCCTCACCCACATCTACTGCTTCAGGATACTTGGGTGTAGAGCGCAGGAATTCGCACAGGTTCTCCAGGAGATCCCAATGCTAAAACACACAGCCCAAGAGGAAAACGTATTCCAAGTGACAGACGGCTCTCTGCCAGCCCGTTTCTTCGCCTCTCTCCACGCCAATCTCAATTCCCCTAGGGTAGCCAGGGCTCGCAGCCGCAGGGGAACCCGTGCCGGGCTGACGGCGCAGCCTGGCGGGGACCGAGGGGACGAAAGGGAGGAGTCACGATCCGCTTCCGGACGGCCAGCATCCCCGGGGCCGCGGGGCAGGGGGCCAGGCCTGGAGCGCGTAGGGTCTCCCTGGGACCCAGGCGTCCGGGCAGCTCCGCCTCCTCAGGCGGCTACCCGACCTCCACCCGGGCACCCTGACCCCGGTCTGGGCACCACAGTCTACGGGTTGCCGGGATGAGCTCTTTCAAGGGCAGGAAGCCTGAAGGGTGTGGGTCTCGTGAGACCCTAGCTCACCTGGAGTGGCACCCGGAAACGCGGCGGCGGCGCCTGGGGCCTGGCACCACAGATGGGTGCAGGCTAGACAGATCGGCCCGCCGGGGGCCCTATCGCCGCCTGCCGGCGCCTCCGAGGAAGTTCGGCAAGGAGCGTAGGGCTGCCAAGAGGTCGAGAATTTGGTGGGAGAGGATAGTAATTTAGGTGAATTGGAGCACCACTCTCCATTCGCGATTGAGACTAAAGCAAGGGCTCTGAAGTCAAACTTGGCTTGAATCCTACCTCTGCCATTCACTGTCTTTGGGCACGATTTAACAGTCTTTGCTCATCTGTGAAATGGGGGATATGTTATACCTATTTTTCCTTTTTGCTTAGCTGACATAGTCAGACTTTAATATTCCTGCTCTCAAAGATCTCTCACTGAGTCTTACAACTCAATAATAAAAAGACAATTCAAGTTTAAAATGGGCAAATTATCTGAATAGACATTATTCCAAATGACCAATAAGCACATGAAAGGATGCTCACATCACTGGCCATCAGCAAAATTCTGGAGACACCACTTCACACCCACTAGGATAGCTATAATAAAAAAAGATAAAGATTAGCAAGGATGTGGAAGAATTAGAACTCACACATTGATTGTGGGAATGAAAAATGGTCCAGCTGCTGTGGAAAATGACTGCGGGTTCCTCAAAAGGTTAAATATAGAATTACCATATGACCCAGCAGTTCCACTCCTAGGTATACATCCAAGAGAAACGAAAGTGTATAGCCACGGAAAAACTTGTACATGAATGTTCATAGCAGCATTTTTCAGAATAGCCAAAAGGCAGAAACAACCCAAATGTCCATCAATGGAAGAATGGATAAACAAAATGTAAATTCATGCAATGCAATATTATACAGCCATAAAAAGGAATGAAGTTGCCTGGATGAACCCCAAAAACATTATGCTGAGTGAAACAAGCTGGCCACAAAAGACACCATATATATGATTTCTAAATGAATGTATAAATCTATAGCTATATAAAGTAGATTAGCAGCCATCTAGGGGATGGGGTGGTATGTGTGTGTGTGACTGCTAGTGGTTTTGGTTTTTTTGGAGGGTGACGAAAATGTTCTAAAATTGTGGTGGCTGTACAACTCTGCAAATATACTAGATACCACTGAATTTAAACTTTAAATGAGTGAATTGTATGGTATGTGAATTCCACTTCAATAAAGCTGTTATTAAATTATTAAAAACAAAATAAAACAAAGTCTGGTTTCTCTTCTCAGAAGAAAAGCCTAAATTCTTAACAGTGATTCTATATGGCCCCACGTCTACACAGTAGCTCCCCACTTCCCTTATCTTTGCTTCCTTAACACTGTTCCACTCACAGAACCTCCTTTGCTCTTCTAGTTATAAGTCAGGCATGCTCTGCCCCAGGGCCTTTGTTTTTCTAACCAGTGTCTGGCACTGGGCTTGGCACATGGTGGACATCACTAAATATTTTTGAATGAATGAGGATGTCCTCAGTCCCTGACGTCCCTTTGAGCATTCATTAGTTCTACCCTGCCAGGGCAGTCCTCCCTCCTTTTTGAAAAATCCTCTCAACCACCTGCTTCAAACACACATATCCACACTCCTTAACAGGAGGGGGACAACACTCCCCAGCAGGCAATTCAGTAGACATGTGCTTTAATCCTTTCACCTATCTCATAGCTCCTTCTGAAGACAGAAAAGATGATTTCACTTTACTTGAGGCTCATTCTTGCTCATGGAGGCATCAGCTCTCAAAACTTGATGGGGCCGGAAGGTGAGAGTGGACATCCAAGGGAAATACTGATAAGTTTCCCAACTTCATTCCACAATCAAAGAGGACAGTTCTTGGTTTGCCACTGGCGAGTTTATTACATGATTAAAGTTCAAATAAAAAAATAAAAACCAAAATCTTGGCAGGGAGGCCAGAGCCAAAATTTGTCTCCAACCTCCCTGGCCAAACCCAGCTTCATTAACTTAGCTTGAAACGATCAAGTTCCTCATCAAGACCTGCATCTCTGCCCTGGGCATCTCCGCTGCTACTGATCGAGCCAGAGTCCTGGGTTTCTGGCATTGGGGCTTTGGTGAGGGCCCCATATACACCCATGGCCTGAGGAAAGGAACAGAGAGAGAGCCGTGAGGACAACTGGCAGGTGTAGTCCAACCCACCAACGGCTAAAAGGAAGAAGGTGGTGCTGGAGCCAGTGAGCTGATTTTTCCTTTCTCAACCTCAGTCCTGTGAGCTTTAGAGTTGATTCTAGGGATCTTAGAAACTATAGGGATCTTAGAAACTATCTCTTAGAGCAGGGTGACCCTCAGAATGCTGGTACAGGTGTCTGCAAAAAGAGGTATCTCAAGATCTTTCCTATCTCCAGGGATAAAGTGGGATGACTCATTTTTAGAGATTCATTCTGTACAGGAAAGGAAGGGAAGTTTAGGGCCCAGGGCACTCTGAAAGCCTTTATGGTCTATAAGTAGTGATGGTGCTGGCAGGATCTCAGTCCCTGATATTGCTGCTTTGTGCTGGGTCCTCCTCAGGGCACTCTAACCTGGGCCACCATACTGGTGACATCACCAGGATTGGAGGGCAGCAGGATGGTGTTGGAGTCCTTGGCCAGTTTAGAGAATGCACTGACATACTGCTCAGCCACAGTCAGTGAGGCTGCTGCATCTCCATTCTGTGGACACAGAGGGATTAAAACCAGAGATTACACACTTGGTAAGAAGGAGGAGGAAGTTCAGGTTCCTGGGGAAAGGGTGTGCAGGTCACAGTACATGAGATCATATAATCTGGGTCAAGGGAGCACTCAGAGACAGGGACTCCCCACAAGGGTAGATGAGGGAACCCCTCCTAAAGACAATTCCTGCCCCCACCACCACCCAGGGGCCTCTCACATGTTGTGTTAGAGCTGCAGCCAGTATGCGAATAGCTTCAGCCTTAGCCTTGGCCTTAGCCAGAACTGCACTGGCCTCTCCTGGAAGAAAAGAGACATAGAATTTGACCCATGGAGTCAGGGTACCCCAAAGCTCCTGTCCCAGCACCAACCCTCAAAGACACCATGTCCTGCTCCTCTCTCTGCCTCTACAATCTGCTGACCTGCTGCCTGATTTATCTGCTCAGCCTTTTCTGCTTCAGAGGCCAGAATCTGTGCTTGCTTCTTCCCCTCTGCCACGTTGATGGCTGACTCTCGGGTCCCCTCAGACTCTAGAACTGTTGCTCGTTTCCGCCGCTCTGCCTCCACCTAGAAGCCCCAAGCAACCCCTGTCAATAAAAAACCTGGGAAACTTTTACACAGACTTGCAACTCTCCCCATCACAATAGGGAAAGGAGTCCAGGTCCTCCTGGGTACCCTTCCCCACCCCTCTGAGGTCCCCCACCTGCATCTGCATGGACTCTTTCACCCGGGGTGGCACATGGATATCCTTGATCTCATAACGGAGGCAGCGGATGCCCCAGCAGTCAGCAGCCTGGTTGATGGCATCTACAATGCTGGCATTCAGAGACTCCCGCTCCTGGAGGAAGAGAGGTGTCAGTTCCAACTCACCCCTCCAGGGGCCTAAGCTGAAAAGAGCCTGGAACTGACCCTGATTCCAGGGGATGGACTGAGTGCCAAGCACGTGTCTTTAAACCCTAACTCTGCCTGGGGACCTTTACCCGGAAGACTTTGTCCAGAGAGAGTTTGCCGAGTTCTGATCTCATGGTCGTCTGAGCCAGCTGGGTGACAGCATACTCAGGATCCTCCACACCATAGCTTGCCTGAAAGGGGTGTGGATAGTGTAAGAAGGTTGGGTACAGGACTGTGGTGAAGGTGATTCAAGAGGCAGAATAAAGCAGGAGGCAGATACCTTGTAAGGGTCCATAATGCGCAGGTAAAGGACCCCATCAATTTGCAGAGTCACATTGTCTGCAGGAGAGAAAGGTGCAAAGGTCAGGCCCCCAGGTCCCAACCAGCTTTCCCCTAAGCTCTGGATCTCCAGCAGCCGCATCCTAATGGTCCCGTGTCACCCTGCACCCCTCACCGAGAGTCACAGCCGACTGCTCAGGCACGTTGATGACAATCTCCTTGAGACTCTGCACATATCGGATCCGGTCTAACACAGGGATGAGGACGTTCAAGCCCTGGGAAAAGGAGTCACGGGTCCTCAGAGGGATGGGGACTGTAGGGTTGGGATGGAAACTAGGCCCGCAGTGGGTAGGGAATCATCCTATGGAATATGCCCAGAAAAGCAACCCCTGGCCAGGAGAGGTCCTTAGAGGGTTGGGAGTATCACTGGCAGGGAAGCCCATGAGGATAGGCTGGACGTCTGACTGGATGGGGAGAATCATGGAAACCGAAACCAGCAGAGTAGCCTCTAGGCAGACAGATGGGGTTGGGGAGGTAGGTAGGGAGATTTTCAGGAATACAGCCTGTGGGTTGTTAGGCAATAGGAAAAGGTGATAACATGGGTCAGCAGCCTGGGGAGTCTGAAACCATAGGGAAACGGGCATCAGGCTGGCCCGGGGTGGGCAGAAGAGACTCTCACAGGCTCCAGGATCCGGTGGAATCGGCCCATTCGCTCCACCACCCAGGCCTCCTGCTGCGGCACAAACAGTACTACGGTGTTTCGGGGCAATCCAGCGGAGGAGCGACGCGGAGCGCGGTCAAAAGCCTGCACAGAGCCCTGAAGGGAAGACGCCGGTGAACAGAGCTCCCTGCCGGGCATACCCCACTCCTCCACTCAGTGCCTGCTCCGGGAGCATCTCTCCAAACGCCAACCCACAAGGGTCCTCGGAGTGGACTCAAGTGGGGACCATGACCTCTGACCCCAGTCTTTACCAAACTTAGAATCCCGCCCCTTCTCAGCTGAGGACCAAGGTGATCTCTGACCCGACCCTCTGGAGAAGCCGGCCTCACTCTCACCCTCAGCAAAAAGGCACCAGTCCCCCGCGCCGCGCGCGCCAGCATTTCCCACGGCCGCAGCGACCTCCGGAACCAACGAGTCGCAGAGCAGAGAGGTCTCTCTAAAAGCCAGACCAGAGTCTTTCCTCCTTCAGTCCCACCCCCCGGAAGTACCGCAGACCATTTCTTCCCCCGTTACACACCCAGCCAATCAGCGTTATATGGGAGTGCGTGAATCAAATTGTTCCCTGGGAAACGCAGACCTTCTAGAGAGGGCCTAGGGATCGAGCTTGTTCCCGTTTTAGGTGTTCGAGTCCAAAATCCGAGGCATGGTGGCCAAAATGGATTGTGTTTACTGCGTGCAGTTGGCCAAGAAACACCTTCCACTGAGTTCTTTACCCCAATGAGATTCGTTTATCCTCCTGAGCGTTCGATTGTTCCCATCTTTCACCAAAACGACCAAGAACTGGAGCTGACTCGTTGCCATGGTTGCCATAGTGACATTCGCTGGTAGTCCTGCTGTGTTGTACCCAACCCTCCCACTGGGGACTGACCCCATTCCCGTTACTATGGTGACTGAACCTAGCATTGCCTGGTGATTGGGCGGAGACTTTACTCTCCGTTTTCCAAGCACCACAGCTTTTTCCACTTCTTCCGCATTAGGGTCTGTCAGGCTTGGTCCTCTTGCCTGCAGAGTCCAGCACGCAGCCCTAACGTTTAGCCTTGCCTGGAGCATGTCATCCTATACATATTCCTGATGCTCTGGTGTAGCCTCGAAGAGGCCTGCATGGCCACCTTTATTTGACATATGAAGGCACTTTAGTTAAGAAAGGCTAAAGTCATTAACAATAGAACCTGTAGATGAATCCAGATCTATATTGGTGCTAGCTTCTCTGACTGGCCCAACCATACCCCTTCTCTACCACCCCACTTCATTACCTGAAAAGAGTTAAGAACAGATACTAAGAATCAGCAGGGCCCAACCCAAGACCTCATGGGTTCAGGTCTGCTGCCTTCTCTCTAGGAGAAAGGGTACAGTCGCAGCTCCAGATAGGCCTTCCATCCCCCTTCCCATCCTTTACCAACAGAAAAAGGTAGGGTTATTTCAAGTTTCCAAACAAGAATTTATTCTCTTTTTTTCTCTAAAAAAAAGTACCAGGTATAATTTTTTCCTGTTATTTTTCAAGTTTCAGCAAATGCTTGTTCCCCTCAGCCCAGCCTCAGGAGTCAGGGCTGAGGCTGGGTCAGAATCTGGTGTGGAAAATGGGGTGGTTGGGAACCACGTGACTGAGTTTGAGGGGTGCCCCTCACCCCAGCTGAGGTAGGTGGGTCAGAGTCTGGCCAGGTGAGAGGAGGCACCCTGGTCCTTGGCCCTGACTCTGCCCCCTGGACACCTTCCTCAGTCAGGACCCCAAAGCAAGGAGACACAGGCAGGAGGAGAGGGACGGCTGGAGTCTGGAGCCCTAGGTGAGGGGTGATTAACCCCATGTATGTGCACATGCATGCACGCTCTCTCACACAGACACACCACACACACACACAAGCTGTGCTCACACATACACACACATATATGTTGGCTTTTAGAGAGGGGTTAGGGGGTAGGGGAAGTGAAGGGAACAGGGAAGGAGAGGGGAAGCTGAGTCTTTGGCTAGTGACTCAGTCCCTCTGGATAACCCCTCTGCCCTAAGCCGAAGAATTGCAGTTCTTCCCCTGCCCCTCATCAACCTCCTCAACTCCTGAGGTTGGAGCAATATCTGGGAGTGGAAAAGAAGGCAGGGCAATGACAATTTTCAGGTTTGGGAGGTCAGCAAGGCAATCCAATTTGAATAAATTATAAATTAAAAATAAATAAAATAATTAGTGGCCCCTGCCCAGAACAGGGAAGCAATGCTGGCATGTCTTGCCTGGGAACTTGGGACAACCTCAGAGTAGCTCTGGTTCCTCTCCACTACCTAAGCTGGCCTGGGAAACCCAAGGGAGGGGACAGGCATGTGGAGTACCCAGAGTAGGGCAGGGTTTGGTAGGAATCAGAGGCTTTAAACACCCAAATAATCAATTCGGGCATGAGCATGGCGAGGGCTTTAATTCAAGCCTGAAGGATCTCTCGCCACCTCTCCACATGTCTGCTCTGTCCAGGATGGAGCAGAATGGGCAAGTCCTTGGCCCATATAGGTCCAGAGCACTGGCAATCAGGGAAAAGGTGAATAACGTGGGTTGTGAGGGGCCTCAGTCACAGCCTGCAGTTCATAGGGGAGCCCTGTGTCCAGCTCCAGGCTCCGGCGAGAAAAAAGCAGGCGGATGTCTCCATGCAGACTTAAGCGGCCTGAGCGGGAGCTCCGGAACCTGGAGAAGGACAGTGTGATCAAAGTATCCAGACAGTAGAGAAACAAGGAGAGATCCCATTCTGGGAAGGGATACCTGGGTCCAGGAAGGGATACATGGGCTTTCCCAACTGTCCCTGGGCTCTGTCCTCACCTGAGGTGCAGCAAGTAGCAGAGGAGGCGGCAGGTGGAGCTAGTATTTCCCTCCTCACCCACAGGCACCAAAAAGAGGCGATGGCGCAGGAAGGTCATGTGGGCAGCAGGCATGTCCGAGAAGTCAAAGGTCACAAGGAACATTTTCACCACAGTCTGGTTGGGGTTAAATAAGGTCTAGGGGGCAGGACAGGACAGGCAAGGTTGGTAGAGCCTATGGGCTGTTTTCCTCTTTCCCCCCTCCCATTCCCTTATGGCAAACTCACCACTTGGATGGTGCCCACCTTGGGCACACTGTAACCCTTCCTCCCCAGGGAGTTCAGGTCCACGACGCCCTGGGAAGGCCATGGAGCCATCAGCTGAGGTAAGGATTGGGAGCCCTGACTAATTACCCCTCTCTACAATCTCTCACTCTGGGACATGCCCCCTGCCCCACACTAGAGTTCTCCCCATCTGGCCCTGACTTTCCTAGATGAGGAGTGCCCAAGGAATACCTCCTGCCTCAGTCCCTCATCTTCCCGATGCACTGACTTTGAGTTGGGGTCAGGTCATACCAGGAAGGGAGCCGGGGCATTTTGTTCGGAAACATCAAAGAAGGTGACAGTGACAGGCAGCGTGACATGTTGGGGGCAGTAGGATCCACTGGCTCCAATCTCTGCTGTGAAGCCCTCAATGTGGCCTGATGGTGCAAAGCGTCCTCGCAGCAATGATTCCTGGGGTTGGGGTAGGAAAATACATTATGAGAAAAATACCAGTTCTGTTCCTCATCCATCCATCCATCCAAACCACACTCCACCATCCCATTCCCCCTAGGATCCCCAGTCATGGACCCCAAGGGGAGCTACCTCAAAGTTGCCTAGCAGGGTACGGCTGACGGCGGGGGTAGGAACAGGGGAGGCACCGGGGGGGCTCAGCAGGCCTGGCCCCTTCCGGATACTTCGAAGGGAGCTCCTGGTAGGGGAGAGGATACACAGTAGGTTGGCTTGAAGTATTCTGGGATGAATGCTCATGTCCTACGTCCCACTCTTTGTCATTATCTAGGACTCCTACCCTGGGGTCTCCTATCCTGGGGATAGAAAGAGGATTACAGACTTCTGTCCCCATTCTCAGGGACGGGGCAGAGGGAGAAGCTGGTCACTTACAGTTTCAGGCTACGGACACCTTTCAGCCTCCGTCCCGTAGGACTGCAGTCTGTTGGGTCCTGTGGAGAAGAGAATGAGGATGGAAGGCCAGGTGTGTTATGGGGCAGGAGGATCATCACAAGCTCTCACAGGAACATCCCTTCCCAGGCCTCCACCTTCACCCATTCAGACAGCCACTTGAGAGTAGATGACCTCCTCTCCTGGCTTACCAGCACAGGCTCCTTGGGCCTGGGCAGCAGGTGGCTCCAGAAGGGTGTGGCTTTGGCATCAGAACTGTTGGCAGCAGGAGGGTGGTCCAGGGTTCCCCGGCGCCTCCGAGGGGCTGGCCCCTCATCCTCAGAGCTGACATCTGGGGTTTCTCCAGCAGGAAGCAGCCTTCGCTTGGTAGGGCAGGGTCCTGGAGGTCCAGGGCCAGGGGGTGTGTGCTCGGGGCTGTGCCCATTGGCAGGGCCAGGGGACTCCCTAGGCCAGGGGCTACCCCCATTGTCCACCCCAGCCACTGGGCTTTTACTCCCTATTTGTGCAAGACTGTGCAAATCAGTGTCAAGTGTGTGCAGCTGGCCTGGAGGGACAGGCCCAGGGGACTCCCTCAGGTACCCCTGTCCCCCTGGATCTGGGGAAGCCCAGTCTCTGGTGTGCAAAGTATTGCAGGAAGCATTTGATGGGGGCCATGGGGGTCTCTGGGCCCCTGAAGTCCAAGGTGAGGTGGAGCTATGTCCCTGTTCCACAACGCAGAGGCCACGATGGGAGAAATGCTGGCTGGCCACACCCAGTCCCAGCCCCAGTCCCTCAAGGCCCAAAAGCCCCACAGTAGATGGTTCTTCAGGGGGTAGTCCCTCTCTGGCCCCCAGCCCAGGGCCTCTCTTCAGCTCCCGGGGACCCTCAGTGGGTGGGGCTGGCCGCTTCAGAGCTCTGTGAGGCTCAGAGGCACCAGCTAGAGGGGAAAAGATGGATACCTGGTAGACCCCGGGGGATGTCGCCCCTCCTGCTGGGCTGTAGCCCATGAGCAGGCCACCCTGGAGGGCCCCCTGTCTGGCTGGAGGCTGCGAAGGGCCAGCCTCTGGCTCTGAGGATGGAGACGGCTCCGCCTGCACGTGGCGCATGAAGCCCCCCTTGGGTCAGGGGGGCCCCCCCGCACGGCCTTTAAGCTGGGCCTGGGCTGGGGGGCCTGGGGACATCTGTACAAGAGAAGAGAAGAAAAGATGGTCAGGGGAATCAATGAGTCTTCCCCCTCCCAGCTGACTTCCAGACCCTCCCCTGGCCTGAAGAGGTAACCTTGAGGGGTTCCTGGGTGTGGAGATGCCCTAATCCCCAGGTGGATTAATGGAATGTAGAGACTACTGCCAGAACCCCCATGAGGATGACATCTTTAGTTCAGATTTCTCACTGAACCTGCTCATTCCCTCCCCATTCCAGGCACTCACCCCGATGAAGAGGCCTCAAGCCTAGCTGTATGCCTCCTCTTCCTGACTGATGCCTTGCTCCCCTAGCTTGCAGTCTGGTCCATGCCTGCTGCACTGGCAAGGTGACTGCCACCATTCCGTGCAGCTCCTGGGCTCAGCAGGACCCTGAAAAGAGAAGAAAAGACATGAGGCCAGGATCCTTGGAGCCACTGGAGCCTAATTGGGATCCCTGGAGCCCAATGGAAGGTGGGGGAGCTTGTCGAGTATACCTGGGACATTCTCCTCCCATGTAGGAGAGCACTTCAGAAGCAGGGTGGGGAGGCTTGGGATCTAAGGCCCAGAAGGCAGTGCTAAACTACCTATGGATTCATAGAGAGGCAGGTCTTGGCTCAAGGTAATAAAGATGTGAGAAGTGAGTTGAGGCAGGATGACCACTCTTCAGGACCACCACCTTGGGTGTTCCTGTCCTGGATGGAAAGGGGAATGAGATATCCCAGACCACACCCAGCTAAGAGGTAGTCAGGGTAAGAATTCAGCTCTCTTACTCAAGACCACTGAGTTGCACAACTCCTTCCCATTTGTCTATCTCTAAAAGGACAAGTGCCTCCCCAGAGCCCTAAAGGCAAAGGTCTTGAAGACTCCCAACATTCTTCAGAGGTACAAACCTCAGGTCAGCTCAAAGCTGGCCCCTCAGACCTGAATTTCCAACTGACTCCAGCAGTCTGTCCCTTTAACAGGAGGCAACAAATCCAACCAAAAACAAGTTTTAGAGGAAGAGGCACTGCCAGAAGGCATGTTCCAGGGCCTGCCCCCCCTGGGCCCTGCAAACTAGAGATAAGGCAGCAGGGGCTGGAAACAACTAGAAGCACCTCTCCACATCCCTTCTCCAATGCTCACACCTCTAACATCCAAAAACCCAAAACATTGCTTTTCTGCCAGGGTGCCAAGATGGGCTTCACTAAGTAGTCCACTCTCGGAAGTTTATATTGGGTAAGGGGAATGTCATGTTGAAAGCCACCTTCCTCCAGGGGTAAAAATACTAACCCTAGAGTCAACTTCCTCTCCTTTGGACAGTAATCTGTGCTGCCTGCCATCCATACTACCCTTTCCCCTTCAAAGAATGCCTCTGTTTGCATATCTGAGCCCTACCCTTCCTTCTGGGCTAGGCCAAATACCATCTCCTCCAGAAAGCCTGCTTTGGCACCCCAGCCCAGAAACATCTCTTTTCTCCAAGACCTCAGTTATGGCCAGTGTCACTTTACCTCTTGTAACCCAGTAACAGTTCTGCTTACTCCTGTGAATAAGGCATCTCCTAGATGGACCATATGGTTTCTCAGAACAGGTATGTGCTCATTCCTCTGCCCAACTCCAAGTACATGGGTAGGTACATAGTAGGGTTCAAGAAACTAGAATGGAAGCCTGAGCTTGGGCAGCACTCCTAACAGTGCAGAGGAAGACCAAGAGGAGAGAGGCAGAGGATTTAATTGTACAGGAAGAATCAGCAATGAGAGAGGAGGGAAGGCAAGGAAGAAGGGGGGATTTGCCTCTAAGAACTGAAAAGCTCTCCTACACCAAGTTCCCATCATTGCACCCCACATCATCCAATTTTACTGAGTTCTCATTAGAACTGGGATCCCCTAAGAAAATTCCCTGGGATGAATGAAAAGGACAGAACACCAATGGGCAACGTTGTCAGAGGATACAAACTGCACTCACCTCTACCCTTCCTTTCCTCTACCTAGGCCATACAGATTAAAGAAGGGCTTTTTCCTTATGATGCCCTACTTGACCAGAGCATGCCAGACATCTGCTCATTAACCCTGAGCCCTCTCAGTTCCTGCCACTGCGATGAGACGCTCTAAGACTCACTCCCCCGCCACCTAGCCAATCTGGCTCTAGACCATGGTTTCAAGCTGACTCATGGGGCAGGACTGCAGGGGGGTGGGGTAGGCTGAACCTCACCCTCTGTGCAGGAGGTGGGTAGCAGCTGGCATCAAACAGCTGTGCCAGGCTGTGGCTGGCTAGGACTACAGCTCCCAACATGCCAAAGAAGCAAGGCCGGAAAAACAACAAGTCCCAGAATACCATGGGATCTGTACCCTCAGACACCTGCTAGGCCTGGGAGGTGGAGTGGGTGGGTGTTGGTATAGGTGTGAGCTCCCAGGCTTGTTCTCCTCTTCTCTTCAGTATTAAAGATACACATTTCTACTCGGATCAAGGAAGTGACAGCAAGAATTCCTATGCCTGTGCTTTCTACCCTCATCCTGTTCAGAGAGCACTGATGCCAGCTGCTCCACATTTTGTCCCTACATACACACATCCACATAAGCTGTTCCCACCGACGACCATCGTGGGTAGGAGGGTCAACCTCTGGTCTCTCACTGGCCTCTTGGCCCCTAGCCTACAGTTCTCTACCCTCAGTGGAGAGGGAACAAACCTCAGCAGCACCCTCTCCACAGCCCGACAGACTCCGTGGCTCCGGGACTCCTCGATCTGGACGATCCCCCACCCCCTGCTCAGCCCCCCCGGCCCCTTTTCACCCTTCCCCACAGCCTGGAACAGGCTCCATTCCCTATTGAGGCTTCAGAGGTTTGCTCTTTCCTCCTAGCACACACTCACCCCGCTCCCAATTTGGCTCCGCCGCTGCGGCCGCTGCTCCAGGCCCTTCCGTCCCGTCCCAGTCCCGCCCCTCGGATCCCGAGTCCTCCCTGCCAATGGGCTCCCAACCCAGACAAAGGGTGGCTCGGGCTGAGCACTGCTCTGCTAGGCTCTTCTCTGCTCGGCTTCGTATGCAACACCATCGGGCCGGGGAGCCCGCAGCCCCCAGCCGCTGCTGAGCCCCTCCCCGCGACGGTCCCTCCCCGGGGCCGCCCCGGCTCCGCGCGGCCGACTCCGCTGCCCCTCTGACTCACAGGCCATTTCCTACCAGCTGATGGGGCCGCCCGCCCCGCCCAGAGCCCCAACACCTCCGCCGCGGCAGCCTACCCCACCACGCCCCCCTCAGACCACGCCTTCCCTGAGCAGCGGCTATGTTCATTGGTTCAAAGGAGGCCAGCCTCCCGGCGACCTCAAGGGTGAGGCACGCCCCATCCAAATGACACACGCCTATTGGTCCGCATGGGGGCAGGCCTACATGGGTCGCCCTGCCCACCTCCTTAACCCCTCACCGGCCGGAGTCCAAAGTAATTCTCTGCCCTGCCATTTAACACTTTCAAGAGCGTGGACCTCCCACCTCTCACCCCTGCCCTTCCTCTTCCAGGAAGGGTTAATAGGAGGCACCAAGGCTTTCACAGATATAGTTCGACAGCCCCCAAAGTCAGTCTGATCTTCCACACCAGACCCCAAATTTTTTCAATTCCAATCCTCTCTTCCCACCTTCCAAATCAGAGAACTGTTGGAGCTTAGGAGGCTACTGGAAGACCGAGCAATGAAAAAAGGCTGAAGTGGGACTCTATCTCCTTCCGTTCTGAGAAATGACATTCTTCCTTCTATTAAACTATATTGATGTTCTTTTGCCTTTGTTAGAGGGATCCTGAGATAGGGGTACATTTTAATTTGGGGTCCCAGATATCATTCTCTGTGTGTCTGAGATCAGGTTGCCTTATCCCTTTGCCTGCACTTTTTCTACTCAGGGCTTCTGCCCAGAATGGGGGAAATGTACCCAACTCTTGTGATGGAGCTCACCCCATGACTCACAGCTCCTTCATACCTCCCCACCGTCCCCCTGAGTCACTGGGCCCCAGGTCCAGCCCAGGTCCAGCCAAATTGAATAGCAGCAGAACCAGCAGCCCTAAAGCCCTGTCCTCCTGTCCTTTAAATGACGAGGATGGAAATATTTGCAAGGACTGGGCATTTAAAGACATTTTTTAGAAGGAGGAGCCTAAGAAAATAGACAGCTCTTCTACTTTGCCCTCTGCAAACAGTTTGGAAGAGGCTTTTCTCCAGTCCTCCACAAACACCAAACTGAAAGAGGGAAACTCAAACCAAGGTTCCGGATAATGGCATCAGTCAGGGTAGACTCCCTAGTTGTCCCTCCAGAAGCCCCTTTTCTACAGCTCAGAGGCCACAAAAGGCCCAAGATCCTTGTTCCTGCCTTGTCTGTGCTGTGGGCCATGAGGGTCCTGGAGGGTCTGAGGTTGTCAGTAGACAGGAAGAAGATGCTTTCCTCCTCCCACTTCCTCCTTATGCCCTAGGCCTAGAAAGGACAAGCAAAAGAAAAACAGTCAGTTCCTCTAGGTTCTTTTCTCCTCATTCCTGAGATGGGGGGCGGGGCTGGAAAAGAAGCTAGGTGCCTTAGACTGACTTCCTTCTTACTAGTTGCCTAATGTTGATAAACAGGATTAAGGAAAATTTCAATACCCTGAACTTTGTTCAGGGTACCAATGTAAGAGACTACTTGCCTTAGTAAAAGCCTATTGGGAAGACAGGTAGACAATACACTGTAGGCAAGAAACAATGCCTTGGTAGACCCACCCTGTTCTATTTTATTACCACTACCATAGGCCCAGGCCTTAGTTACCTATAAGGTCAGGGGGCAATAGTTCAGGGGAAGGATCAAAGATGTTCCAGGCCTCAGTATGCCTTGGGAAAGCAGCCATGGCATTATCAAGGGGTCTTCAATAGCCAACGTAAATCTTTAACCTGCTTTATTATTTTTTCACAGCAGTTACCATCAGCTGACATATTGCGCACACACACACTTCTTTCTCCCCTTATTAGAATGGAAGCTCTGAGAGTAACAACATTTTGTGTTTTGTTCATGCCAGTATTCCCAGAGTCAGCTTCAGTGCTGGGCACCAAAAAGGTGCTCAATAAACATTGAATTAAAGAAACAAGGAGCCCTAGGCTGAGTGATCAGGCAATCAGGAGACCTGGTTCTAAATTCCTGCTCTTTCACTGTGAGTCTTTGGGGAAATCACAGTATCTCTGGCCCTAAGTTTCCAAATCTGTAAAATGATGGGGTTTATATAAATGATAACCACTGAAGCCCTCTGCAACTCAGCTATAATTCCAATAGCTGTTGTTCACTCTCATCCATTTCCAAAGGATGGCCCCTAGCGTTTGAATGCCCTGCTGCTTATACAGAAGCTGGCTATATAATTCCAGCCACTGCACAGCAAACTGCGCTCTGTTTTTCCACGCCCCACCTACTCGCACAAAACAC
>PVKY010003262.1:0-22256 GCA_004027775.1 Bradypus variegatus | reverse complement strand
CCCCTAAATCGGGACAACCCAAAATGTCTCCGAGCATTGCCACATGTCTTCTGGGGGCCAAAACTGTCCCCCCTGCTTGAGAACTGAAAAGGAAGAAGAGGGAGCAAGAGAGAGAGATGGGAACATAGGCACAGGGAGGTCCCTTGGGGGCTGGGGGCAGCTCCCACGTGTCTGCTGGCCAGGCTGCCATGCCGAGGCCACCCTTGGGTGCATTATGCCATGTTAGTCCTGCACAAAATGGGGAGCAACCCACCCACATCTGTGACCCCCCACATGCTATCCTGCACTTGCCCTGACAACACATGCTGTCGGGGGCTGCTGAGAGATGGGTGTGGCTGAGGGCAGGATGGGGGCTGGATCCGAAGGGCCAAACGATAGCTGAGACCCAGCGGCTGGAGTTGTTGTCCCAGGAAGGGGTGACTGGGATAGGGCAGGCCGAGGCTGGCGGTACTGAGACAGGTGGGAGGCAGAGCAGAGCAGAAGATCCCGGGGCTCCAGCCTCGGCCTGTCCTCCTCTCTGCAGGAACCAGCTGGAGGGTCTTCTCCAAATGTCACCTCTGGTTCTGCAGGTCTGGGGCAGGAGCGAGACTCCCGGGCCATGTCAAGGCAGCTGCCCCTAAACCCACATTTGGGCGTGTGAGGAGCAGGGGGATGAGGGCCTTTTCCCCCCCTGAGCCCACAGAAGCATCTGCAGAGAAGCCTATCCCTCCCTCGCCAAAGCTCCCGCAAGGCCCCGATTCGGCCGGTACCCCAGAAGTGGCCCCAGGACAGAGGCCCTGCACTGGCTGCCGTGAGCTGAGGGTCTCCACGGGGCAAGTGTCAGCTCTCCAAGGACCATCCCACTGATACCCACTTTACTTGTGACCCTGGAGTGCAAAACACAGGAAGGCTGAGGCCAGGGCAGAAGAGAGCAGCGGGCTGTGACCACCTGTCCCCCCCTCCCTCCCCTCCCCGCCACCCTCCCCCAGGGCCTGTGGGCTCTGAGCACCCCAACTTGAAAGCTGCCTCCCTGAACACCTTGGTGTGGAAAAGAAAGGCTTTGACCTTATAAGGCAAGTGCACACTTCAGGGGTCCGTGAGGGGCCCGTGTCAGGACACCCGGGACAGCCAAGGGTGGGAAGGAGGGCCTGTGGCTCAGAAGGCCCAGGTCTTCTAGAATGGAACACCACCCCCACCCCCAGCAGCAAGGGGGTCAGCCTCCAGGGTCCTCATTAAGAGGACAAGCGTTTCCCTGCAACTAAGATTCGTTTGCATTTTTGAAGTCCGGCCTCAAGGCACGTTGGACGGTATTTATGTCCACGAGGTCGTTGCTGAGGAGGCCACACACTGGAACCCGGCTGCGCGTGCTGGGGGCTGGCCGTGGCCCACGCTGCCCTCACAGTGAACTTGACCCCGGCTTTGGCAGAGCGTGTTAGGGCCCCGAACCCAGAACCCTGCAAACTCTGTTTGCTTTCATGCTGCCGTCTGGGGTCCGTCCTGTGCCCCGAGCCGCTCGCTGTTGTTTCTCAGCTGGAGCTGTTGTGCTCGCTCAGCGACATCTGCTTCCCATCCCCGGGGACGTGCCTTTCAGAAAGCAAGGGAGGGCCCCATGTTGCAGGAGAAATGGGTGCTGCTTTCAGACAAGCTTGGAGATGCACAGAGTGGGGAGGTGGGGGCCTGAGCTCGGAGAGCAGGGTGGGGTTGGAGCAGCTCCCTCAGAGGGCTCGGTTGGGTCAGAGCCCCCTCGGAGGGTTGGGTGGGGTCAGAGCAGCCCCCAGGAGAGCAGGGTGGGGTGGGAGCAGCTCGCCTCCTTTCTGGTCAAGCAGACTTGAACAAGGGGTGCCCCCTCTCTGGACGTCCGCTGCCCCGTCTGTGGCACATTCCTCGTGGAGCAGGGGATGTGGGGTGTGAGGGTTGGCACGTGGGCCTGGCTAACTGAGGCAGGAGGGTCAGAAAGGAGGAGCCCCTTTTACAGATGAAAATAAAACGCACTGAGAGAGGAAGCCAGGAGAGCAAACCACCTGCCCAAGGTGGCAGAACCGGCATTCGAAGCGATGTCCCAGCTCTGGCCCCCGAATCATGCAGCCTCCCCGCCAGGCTTAGCAGCATCCCCCATCCCAGGAAGGAGGGGTCCCCTGCACGATGGGGTGCTGGAGGGTGCTGGCCATCCTGAAATACCACGTCTCCATTCATAATTCCACCAGCACTGGCTTCTATCTTTGGCTCCAAATGGTTTCTGTCTTCCTGTGTCTTCTGCTGAGGCCCAGTGCACATTCTGTGCCTTTTCCTTTTTCTTTTTAAATTTTTTATTGTAGTTCTCATATAGAACCCAAAATTTCCTATTCAAACTGCTTTCAAGCATACAGTTCAAAGGTGTTAATTTCAATCCTAATATGGATTTTATGCCCACTGCCGATTAACTTCAGGCCTGCTTGGGTGTGTTTCGGCCTTGGCTTGGTGGAGAATTCTGTTTGTTTCTTCAGCCATGCATTTAAAGCCCCCACTCCCACACCCCGAAACTGCTGCACGGTGGGGAGGGGCCCCAGGTGGTTGGGGCGAAATCTTTGCCCTTCTGCCTGCAATTCTGACATCCTGTGTTGTGCCGCAGTTAGCAAAGTTCCGGAATTCTGCAGGCCAGTTTCTAAGCTGTTGGAGCTCAGACCCGGCCACAGCAGCAATATTGACCCCTTGGCAGATGCTACAGATCAGGGTTTCCGTTGTTTGTTTTTGTTCTGGCTTTCCAGCAACCCCCGCTCCAGCACGCGCGTCTTCCTTTCCTTGCAGGGAATGGATCTTTTTAAACCTGTCTGTTGCGTTTTCGACTCTCTTATTATGCTTGCTTTATTTCTAGAAGTTCTGTTTGGTTGTTTTCCAGGTCTGCTGGGTCATTTTTAATAGTTTCCTATCCTCTGCAGGTCTTTTCTCTCTCGGTGTTTATTTCTTTAAGTGCGGTGAGCACGGCTGATTTATTATCCCCTACTGTTTCTGGGATCGGAGGCCGTGTGGGTGGCCCCACCCCAGCTCTTCCGCAGGTCCAGCCTGTGGGCTCCGTGAGGCCCGGGACGCCCACCCTGGCCCACAGATGCCCTGTGCTTGTTTCAGCCCCACGTCTGAGGGCATTATTGTCAGTCTCGGCCCAAGGTCCCCAGACCTGCTGGTACCTCTCTGGGACCCCACCTTCCAGGCAGCCGAGGCCACAGGGGGCACAAGGCACCCAGGCTGCTCCCTGCCCTGTCCCCTCCTTCCCTATCTCCTGCTTGGCTTGGCCCAAAGACGGCTCTCCTGGGAGAACCCTGAAGCTAGGGGAGGAGAACCCTCCTTTTCCAGTCACTGGGGGTCCAGCTAAGTGTAGTGGTCCCCATCTGGGGCAGGCGTGCACCCCGTGGCCCCCTCTGACATCAGGCTTGCAGGACACGCTGCCGGGCAGCCCCTTGTGTGGCACAGCTGTCCGGCTCTGCGCTCCGGGGTCTCTTGTCCCCTAGGCTTGCCGCCAGTACGGTGCCTCTCACCATGTCCCTAGCGGCACTGATCACCGTCACCAATAGTTGGAAGCTGCCCAAGTGTCCGCCGACTGAGGAATGCAGTTCATGCGTACAAGGGGCTATTACTCAGCTTAGAAAGGAAATAAGTCCTGATTCATGCAACCACATGGATGAACCTTCAAACATCTTGTTGGGTGAAATGAGCCAAGCACAAAAGGGCAAATATTGCCCTCCACTTGCATGAAATATCCAGACCAGGCAAAGTCATAGAGACAGAAAGAAGCACAGATGTTCCCAGGAGCCAAGGGATTAGGGGAGGGGGAGCTATTGCCTAGTGGGAACATAGCTTCTGTTTGGGGGGAAAAAGTTTCAGAAATAGACAGGGGTGGGGTGGTGGCTACAGGACATTGTGAATGAGCTATGCACTTAGAAATGGTAAAAATGGCCAGTTTTATGTCACATGTGTTTTGCCACAATAAAATTGGAAGCAGAGCCCCCGAAAAGGGTCCAGGACCATGGGAGGGAAACAAAGTGGGCAGCGCCTTCCTGGGGGTGAGTTGGCCTGGGGGTGACGGGGGGCAGAGGGCTGGAGGCAGCACTGACACGAGGGCACTTGGGGGTCCCCCGCCTTCTCTCCCCCGTTTCCAAGGCCGCCCTTCAGCCATAGGAATCTGGCCGATGGAAGCCAGCGGGGCCAGTGCTTGGCTCTGGAACCTCCGGGCCTAGGGGCAGCTGTGGGATGTCTGGGGCCCACCCCCGGCCACTGTAAATCCCCAGTTGGAGCTGGCTTGGTTTGTGATTTTTTTCCTCCTTCCCAAAGGACAATTCCAGAAATGATTATGGTCAAGTCAGGGTTCCTGCATGTCAGATTCAGAATGGAAGTTTAAACATGTGCAGTTTGTGCTGGGTGAGGTCGGGGGCTCTGCTTCCAGATGGGCAACTTCAGCCCAGCCCCTTCACCCCCTCTAATTGGGCTGTTTCAGGTAGCTGATGCTGTCCCCACACAGTCCCCTGCGGTCCACCCAGGTTGGCCCTCCCTGCCCGGCTTCCAGATGCCCCCCTGGGTGGCCAGAATCTGTGCCAAGCTCACTTCTTGGAGGCATCGGGGGGATGAGAGAGGACTGCTGGGGAGGGGGGACTGGGGGACTCTGGTTAGGCCGGGCGCCACGTGAAACGCCCCATGGGTGCCTTCGCCCAGCTGGTCCCATGACCCTTTTCCCAAATCTCGCCAGATGTTTCCCTGGGAGAGACCTCATCCATCCTGTAAACAGAGGGGCGTGCTTTCCCAGGGAAGCCAGCGGCAGCGTGGCTCCTTGACCGCCTTCAGGAGAAGTCTCCCTGGACTCCGAGGGAAGTTGTATTTTAGGTCTTTGCGTGTGGTGAGCAAGGTACAGAAATAAATCTGGGCCTGGAGCTGGAGGAGACGGGCCCAGCCGCACGTGCACTGGTGACGGGCAGCGCCTCAGGGCTCCAGGGAGGCTGCCACCGGGCCGACCCTTGCCTGTGAGTCAGTGGTGCCTGGGAAGACCCCCACTTCTCGGGTCCCTGCACCTTTAGTGGCTTCCCAGTGCTGGGGCAGTGGCTTGAGCATCCTCCCCGCAGGGGTCCGTGCATGTAGAAAGGCTTGGGGGGCCCAGCTGCCCCGTGTCCAAGGAGTAGGCCATCTCCAAGCACAGCAGGAGCCCCTCACAACCAGGTGGATGCAGGGGTGCTAAGAGCACAGGGGGGCTCCCCACCCTCTGCAAAGCAGGCCTTGTCTTGCCCCAACTTTGCAGAAGAGGAAATGGAGGTTCCTGAGGCCTGTAGGCTGCCCCCTCCCACCTGGTGCCCACCCGACCTGCCCCTCCGGGCACCGGAGGGATCTGGGCTTCTGTTGCCCAAGCCCCGGGGCTGCCTCCTCTCCCCCACGCTGAGATGTGTCAGCTCACAGAGGGGGTCCAAGCCCACGCCACCTGCCCTCCAGCCCCAGGCTCCCTATCCATGCTCCCGGTTCTGCACCGACATGCCGCACGGGCACAGCTCTCAGCCCCTGCTCACCTGGCCCTCGGCCCGGAATGCCCCGGTCCTCCTCAGAGCTGCTTCCAGACGGAGCTCCTGGGCCCCTCTTTCTGAAAAGCCCCCTAACCTGCTCAGAAAAGGCTTCTTGCAGAAAGCCCCCTTCAGCTCCAACCCTGCAGCTTCATGACGGGTGAGCTGCAGGCCCTGCACATAGCATGTGTCACGGGGCCTCAGTTTCCACAGCTGTGAAATGGGGCAGTGAAGGTCCCTCCCTCCCGGGCAGTTAATGAGTTAGTACATGTGACACATGTGCAACAGGGACTGGTACATAGAAAGTGTTCAGTAGATTTTAGCTCCTTCATCGTCATCATCGTTGTCATTAAGTTGGCATTCATTCATCCGTTCATGCATTTGATGGATATTTGTGGGGTGCCTGTTCGGTGCCTGCTGTGGGCGGGGTCAGGAGTGACTGTCGGGGCAGAGGGGTCAGCAAGGCAAAGCCTCAGCAGGGCCCACCCGATGTGCTGGGCGTGTGCACAGAGGAGGCCAGGGCCGCTGGTGCCAAGGACGGGGCAGAGTGGAGGATGGCGCCCGCACGGCCGGGCAAGGCCTGTGGACGTCACTGCCCACGTGGGTGACTGTGGGAGGAGAGGCTTGCTCTTCTCTTGGGATGAGAAAGAAGACAGGAAATGGAGCTCTGGGGTTACAAGGGGGTCACACACACTCCCAACCCCAGGCTGGTCTTGGGGTGCCTGACCCAAAAGCCTTGCCCTCCGCTGCCCAACCGCCTGGCTTTTTCCGGGTTCCGTTCCCGTCGTAGGCTTCCGCCCACTCCCGCTTGGCAGCTGGCAGAGAGTAAGTGAATTTATTTGGCCCACTTAAGACTTTTTTTTTTCCTTAAAAGTCATTCCCAAGTGACTTTGGCTCTGTTGCTGTTTTCCAAAATCCCACGAGCAGCCTGTAGGCTTTTGCACACGCTTGCAGCCCAGGTAACCCAGGTGGGCCGAGGGCCGAGCACCAGGCCTCACGCCAGCATGCCCGGGGGGGCAGGCCAGCCCCAGGTGACCCTGCCCCTCTGAATCCTGGTTCCTTCATCAAAGGCTGGACTTCCGGTCAGTTCCTTAAGCCCCAGGATTGTGGGCGAGGCCTCCTCTGGAGGCCCAGCCTGGACCCAACCCCCGGGGGTCCCCTTCGGGAAGCCAGAGAAGCCGAGGGACCCATCAGGCTGCCACGGTTCGGGAAACATCGTGTTTCTTTGCTTTTTGCTGCAATTCCTTCAATGCCACGAGGCACCCACCTTATCTCGGAGGGATGGGGAAGTCCGGCTGATGGTCCCTGAGTCTGGTGGGGAAACCTGTCATTCCACAGAGACCTGTTCCCTTGAAAGGGAATCTCACAGACATGAAAGCCGGGGGGCACAGAGGAAGGCCGTGGCGTCGTGGTCTCCTGGCTCTCACCCGCGATGGCCAGTGGGGCCCTGGGCAGCGCTGCCTGTTCCAAGGTGGGTGCCTACACCTGCTGGCCGGGGGGCACTCCCCAAGCCTCAGCATTCCTGACTGTAAAGGGGAACAATAGTGGAGCAGGTGGTAAGGGTTGACGGCGTGATGCTCACACAGCCCTCAGCCTCAGCCGTGCTCAGTGCCCCTCGGCTGTTTGTTGCTGTCATTCGGACACGCTGGGGAGAGACGTGGCCTGTCTGAGCTCGCGGCTCTTTAGCATGGAAAGGGGCTGGACTGGAGTCAGGCCACCTTGTACATCTTGCATGAGGCCGCCCTCCCAGGTGAGGATAAAGGTGGGGCAGAGGCAGGAAGCTGGGGGATTGGGCTGGGGGCAGGCAGAGGTCTGGCCCTGACCCAGCAGAAGAGAAGACGCCCAGAGCAGGGATCCTGCAGCCTCTGTCTCCTCATCCCTGCTTGGGAAACCGGAAGGTTCCCAGTGCTCCCAGGTCGAGGCTGAGGAGCCTGGGCTTTGCTGTGGAGAGGTCCCTTCTGTGGCCTGAACCCCTCTGTGACTACACCTCCCTGAAAACTTTCCCAGGTGTTGGAAGGCTCGGGAGTCCATGCCAGCCCCGCTGGTTCTTAAATGTCCCTGTGTGCCCAGGGCAGCCCACTTAACCTCTCTGAGCTTCCTCCTGCCATGCAAAGAGGGGGATCCAACAGCCACCTCAAAGCGGCATCGAGAGGATCGAGGCCACAAATAGTAGCTGCTCAATAAATTGTGCTTGCATCCAGAGGTTAAAGATGTTTTCAACAGGTGTCCACCTGCCCTGACTTAGAACTTCTCTTCTCTTTCCAGACCAAGATCCATGGGGTTGGGTTTGTAAAAATCCATGCCCCCTGGAATGTGCTCTGCAGAGAAGCCGAGTTTTTGAAACTAAAGATGCCCACAAAGAAGGTTGGTGGTGCGCTTTCTACTCCAAAATCTATGTCGCCCAGAAGTCCAGCAGTAAAATGTTGCTGCCACGAGGCTCTGAATTGTCATAAAAAGTCAGGAGAGCTGTGGTACCAGCCCCGGGAGGGTGATGTGGCTCAGGTGTGACAGAGACGTCCGAGTGCCTTGTGGGGGCTGTAACCCAGGCCTGGGCTGTCTTCAGGGACCCCGAACAAACCCCAGCAAGAGGTGGCCCGAGCAACAAACAGCCTGCTGCTCCAAAGGCCACTGAAATTTATTATAATACAAATTCAATTTTTTGCACCAGTGGCATCTCAGCTAATTTATCAGATCTGTTTCCATTATATTTCCTGGCCTGCTGGGACTTTGTGGCTTTAATTTCTGACAACTTTCAGTTAAAAAGCAGTTTTATGGTGTGTTCCTGGCTTTCGTTTTGGAGTCAGTACTGACTTCCGTGAGTGGGGAGGGCACTGGGGTGAAGCTGAGCTCTCTCGAAGGCGGCCTCTGCCTCTCCCATCCACTGAAACCTTCAGTTGCATCTTTTCAAACAAAAGTGAAGTTGGGGGGTGCGTCTTCTGGAATGCGTTGTCAGTGCCCTTTTGGCTCTCGCTCCTGAAACTCTGGAATTTCAGGGTCTGTGGGGAAAGCTGAGTGTGGCATGGGGCATCCGGGCTCACACCAGGCCCTGCGTTCCCACAGTGTGCCATCTTGGGGGGCAGGGGGCAGTTCTGGGACTCCCCCGAGGACAGAGACCGAGGAGACGTCTCACCCACAGGTGTATCACATCAACGAAACCCGCGGGCTCCTGAAAAAGATCAACTCGGTGCTCCAGAAAATCACGGCTCCCATCCAGCCCAGGGTGGCCGAGCACAGGCCCCAGACCAGCAAGAGGCTCTCCTACCCCTTCTCCCGGGAAAAGCAGCACCTGTAAGTGGGGAGCCCCCCGCCCCCTGGGGACCCTGTTTCAGCCCCAGCATATCCGGGAAGTGAGAAATGGGGTTGTGGGACAGAATCCTCTAAGGCTGAAGGGGAGCCTCCATGCCCCAAAGAGGAGGGAGTTTCAGCCTTATGAGTTTGTTCCCATAAGACTTTTATAGTCGCTGAACCCCAAAGAGGCCCTGGGAATTATTTCCAAGATTACCGTCAGAGCAGATGAGGGAATGAAAGGTCTTCTTCTGCTGCTCGGCAGCACACGGGGCGGTGGGGAACAATAGCGGGGGCTGACTGAGGACACACTGGGGGCCTTAGTTGGGAGCCAGAAGCCTCCAAAGCAGTGGCCGGCACAGCCCCTCCCCTCCTGCCCCCCTCCAGCCCTCCTGGCCGTCAGCCCCCTGGAGGGTCGGGGTAGCCTGGCCTCCTGCCACACCAGCCACCAGACCCCAGGAGAAGGACCCGAGGGGCATCCCCAGCGACACTCCTGAGCCCCCCAGGGACTTGCAGCTGGCAGGGGTTGCCTGGCAGCTCCTCGTCTGTTCTGGAACCTTCCCTCCTCACCTGCTCCCAAGGGGCAGTGGGGCATAGCCACCCAGGTCAGCCTCCACGGGGCCTCACTGGGCGGAGCTCGAGCGTGGGCAGAGGAGGGAGTGGAGCCGGGCTCGGTGTGCCTGGGTGGGCCTTGGGTGGCTGCTGGACCCTGCTTGCCCCTCCTTGCAAGGAGGAAAAGGGCTCAACTTGGGCAGGATGTCGCCGAGAGAAGGGGCTGCCCGGCCCGGCTCCATCCAGGAGCTCTAGACCAGGGCTGTGTACTGGGGAGCCCAGGTGACCCCAGGCCCCATGCCCTTAGTGCTGTCTAGGGCCACGTCACCCTGCCTGCCTGGCCAGGGCCCGGCTCCCCTCCATGCCCTGTGAAGAGGGACACCCTGGGAGCTCCCACCCCGGCCCTACCCTGAGCTCTTGGGCAGTGGACCACGCGTCTTTGGGGCACCCCTCCTGCCCTCAGGAAGCCTTAGGAGGGCACTGTGTGGCCCCAGACATCTGGACTGAGGCCATTTGGAAGTTTCAGGGAGATCATTTTAAAACCTAGAACTTTCTGATGGTGGAACGATCCCATCTGCAGCCCAGGCAGCGTTGAAGCAAAGACGAAAAATCACCTGCCACGGCTGTCTTCAAAGGAGGCAGGGGCCTTTGGGAGGGGGTCTGACCATGCTTGCCCCTTGGGTGACGTCCCCCCTGCACGGGTCCCGGAGCCTCCCTGGGGGGTGGGGCAGGGGCGAAGAAACAGACTGTTCCGGAAGCCCAGGGAGGGGTCCGATCGGGTCCGCGAATGGCATAAAGCCAGTTTCACGGCTGCCACCAGTGGGGACGGCGTGGTTTCCCGGGGCCATGGAGACTGGCAGAGCCACCTCCTGTGAACCATGTCTCATTTTCTTCCCATTATTCCAACAGATTTGACCTGTCGGATAAGGATACCTTTTTCGACAGCAAAACCCGGAGCTCCATAGTAAGTAGATCGCGTGTGGAAAGCACTCAAGGGCGAGCTGCCCCGGGGGACGCGGGTGATTATTTCATTTCAGCCAGCCTCCCCCAGGCGGAAGACGGCTCTAATTGTCTGGGACAGAAATAATTAGGATAATTCGGCCAAGAGGCAGCCGGGTGCCCAGGGGACGGCCGCGGCTCCCGGCTGGCGCAGATGAGGGGAGGTAGGGCCCAGCAGCAAGGAGCAGCAGGTGGGAGACCCCAAAGCCCTCGAGTTATATAAACAAGGGGTCTGCATCTGTGTCACCCCCCGCACCTCCTGCAGAGCCTCTTTGCACTTTCCTAATTGTCATGGTCCCAGTTTGCTGTCTTTGGGGCCAGAGGGATGTGGATTAGGGGATCTTTCCGGGGTTTTGCCGGATGAGCAAACTGAGGTTCGAGGTCTGACCAGGCCGTCCTGCCTGCTCCGGATCCTGGCCTGTTTACCCACCGGCTGCCAACCGGACCACCCTCCGGCCGATCGGGGGCAGCATGTGGTCTGGGACCCAACCTCTGTCTGAACAAGAAAGTAACCTCGCAGCCAAGCTTTGGCTGTTCTCTCTTCCCGGCCCAGGGAGCCCAGCCTGTACCTCGGCCTGGCCGGGAAGAGGTGGGGGGCAGCGTGGGGCAGCCCGGTTGGCCCTGGGTGGACACTGTCCATCCACTGCCACCTTCCAGTGCCCGGCCGGCAGCCAGGGGGCAGGGCGGCTGGGCAGGGGGCATGGGTGTGCTCAGGCCATCACTGGACAGGCAGACCCCGTCTCATCCACACTCCCCTCCCCTCCCCCAGCCTCGTGACCTTGGGAGTGTCACTGAGCCGTCCTCAGACTCTCCAGTCCTCAAAGGGTGGTCTGCAGCAGCACCCAGCAAGTCACACGGGTGGGATGCTGTGTGCAGTTAGAGTATATAATAAGAAACTATAAGGAGCTAGTTTTGTGCCAAAATATCCACTGCCCAGGAAAGCTCAAGGCAAAGCCGTATCCCAGCCACAGTTTTAACCTGAGTGAGCTCACATTTTCTGCACCATTCTGAGAAGGGGAAATTGCAATGGCCCACTGAGTAAAGTGGGTCACTGCCTATGTACCCCAACTTTTTACATCATCCGGGGCTGCTAAAGGGCTCCTGGAAGCCCAGGGCAGGGTGCAAATTCACTCTCGCTCTTGGAGGAGATGTTGTGGTGGGGCAGGGGCGGGGCCCGTGAGAACCTGAAGCTCTGGCCCTCCTCTCACTGGGAGGCTGCCGTAAAGTCGGGCTCAGCCCCGTCCTGGGTAGTGGCTGAGGCCACTGCTAAGCTCCAGAAAGAGGTTCTCTCAGCATCAGCGAGTGTGGGCTGAATGATCCATGACTCCAGTTGCCTGGGGGTTTTCCTTCTCTTAGAGACCCTCCTGGAAGATTCAAAGCTTTGCCCTTGGGTGGCCAGCCCAGTGGTGGGGGTCCAGGGTGGGGTCACTCCAGGCAGAGGGCGGAGGTGTGGCGAGGCCTCCTCACCCCCCCCCACACCCTGGCCACTCCACCCCGATGTTAGGTGGTCCAGCATGCAGGTGGGGGGAGCAGGACCCAGTGGGCAAGGGCGGAATGTGCCAGTCTTAGACTTAGGCCTCTGGCAGTAGGGAGCCACAGGAGGTTTGGGAGCAAGGTTTTGGACGTGGTAAGGTCTGTTTTAGAAAGTTCACTGCAGGCAAAGGATGGCTGTGAGGTCATGGCAGAGGTCATAGGGTGGAGGTAGGGACACGATGGATAGATTTGGGGATGCTACTGAGGGCTGATGATTCATTCATTCAGTGAACAGGTGTTTACTGAGCCCCTGCCACATGCCCAAGGCTGGTGGGAGGGGGCAGGCAAGACACACCTCTAGAAGATGGCATGTCGCAAATGGCCTCATGAGCACAAACGAAGAAGATAGAACAGCAGGGAGCAGGGGCAGTGGGCGAAGGTGACACGTGGTAGTCTAGATCTCGGTGGGACAAGCGCCTCCAGTAGAAGGAACAGCAGGGCCGGGCGAGGGTTAGGGGAGTTTGAGGCACAGACAGGAGGCTGGGTGCACTAATCAGGGCTCTTCGGAGAAAGCAGAGCCCATAGGAGATGTTTATATACAAAGAGCTTTGTTTTAAAAAGTTCGCTCACAGAACGGTGGAGACTGGCAAGTCCAAAATCCACAGAGCAAGCCGCAAGCTGGAAACTCGGTCAGGAGCCGAGGCGGCAGCTGTGACTCTGAAATCCACAGGGTGGGTGGCAGGAGTTGACCCTGCAGACTCGAGGCAGAAAGTCTTGCTCTTGAGGCCTTGAGCTGACTGGACAAGGCTGACCCGGTCATCGAGGGCGAGCTCTGTGGCTCAGAGCCAGTGGGTGTTAGGTGTTGGCCACATCTATGAAATGCCTTGTGGCAACACCCAACTAGTGTTTGACCAAACCACAGGGCACCACAACCCAGCCAAGTGGACCCATCGCCCCGGGGCCCTGGAACAGAACCGAGTAGGGTGGAGATGGCGGAGAGCCTGGGGGACCGCTGGGAGGCGTTGGCCTTGACCGAGTGAGTGGGAGCCCCAGAAGTCTCGAGGAGAGAACCGGTGTGACCTGACATGCCAGTGGGGAAACCAAGGCACAGAGTGGTTATGTAGTTTGCTCAGCATCACGCAGCCACAAGTGGTGGAGCCGGGGCTTGAACTCAGACAGACAGACTCCCAAGCCTGGGCTGCTGATGCCACCAAACAAAACCTTCCAGGGGTAAAGGGGCCTGGTGCCCTGTTGGGAGGGCTCACAGGCCCTGAAACCAGCACACACTGCTCTGTAGATGGGAATCTGAGAGCTGCCCCTGCCCCCAGCCTGGGTTTCTAGAATGTTCTGGGCTGCCTTTGGGAGCTCTCCTGTTGGCTGGGGCCCTGTGAGCAGCAGAAGAGTCTTCAGATGCCCCTGAATTCCAACCCCTCATTCGGCAACAAGGGGGCTGTGTGCCCACTGCCGAGGGAGTCTGGACCACCGTGAACAGGAAATTGGCACAGCTTGGAAAGGGAAGCGTTTATTGCCCAGAAGGTTAAGGAAAAAAATGAAAGCCGTGCCCTCCCCACGTTACACATATTTATCCCATTGACAGTCTTGACAATCCAGCATTGCACTATCTGTTCCGTAGGGAAGCCTGCACCTTTCCTTGGAAAGCTGTGGGGGTCATCCTCGAGGTGCCTCAGGTAACTCTTTGCCCCCTCCTTTTGTCCCTCTGCCACAGGTGTATGAGATTTTGAAACGAACAACGTGTACCAAAGCCAAGTACAGCATGGGTAAGGACATTTTTCGGGCCTGACATCAGCGTTCGTTTCCGAGCCGTAATCTTGCCTCTGCATCATCTCCGCAGGCTGCTGATGGGGGGCTTTTTAAAGGGTTTTGATTTGAGCCTGGGCAGCAGTTTGAGACGGGAGAGCCGGGTGGCTGCATGGAGAGGACTCCAGGACGCCAAGGCAGTTTTACCCCCGTTAAGCACAAAGGCTTCATTCACTGGGCCTTGAGGAATTTGCTCACCGCGGGGTGCAAAGTGTGACTGGACACGAACCAGCATCCGGGGTGACCAAGGAGCCTTAACCCTCCGTGTCTCCTCCGGGCCCCAGCCTCGGGAGCTAGCCCAGGCAGCGCTTGGGGTGAACTGGAAGTGGCACCCCCTGTTCAGATGCAGCTCAACAAACAGCAGTGGGGTCCATGCCAGTCAGACACCTGCTGGGTGTCAGCCCCCACGTACCCCTCGAGCAGGCTCTGCCACGTTCAGAAGTCCTGGTTCCGGGACCTGCCGCAGAATCGTACAGACCAGGCCCCTCGGGTACCAGCCGGAGATACGAGACCTTCCCGCGTAAAGCTTGGGAAGGGGGCCGCCCCCACCTGGGTCCCGTCCCCCACACCTGCAGGCTGAGTTTGCTTGAGTCAAAACAATTAAGAGCAAAGGAAGGCCTTTCCTAGCCATTTCCCCTTCTTCTTGAGCGCTTTAATGCCTGCTGGAAACCGGGCCGACGGGTGGCAATCCATCAGTCTGTGGAAGTAGAACTCTCCGGGCCGTGGCTCAAGGGGGGCATGGCAAGGCCTGGTAAGAGCTGCTCCAGGGGCCGTGGAGAGGGAGTCCTGGCCAGAGCCGACTTGCTGTGGGGCTGAGACGGCCATGGGCAGTGGGGACGGGGAAGGGGGCGGAGTGGGGGTGCTAGGGGTGTGATCCTGGGACAGACGCAGGGAGGTGGCGAGTTCCGGTGGATCTCATTCCCTGGCCAGCGTGGGCACTCACGGGGACACTCCTCCAGGTGGAGGTCTCCAATCCCACGTCCCAGACCCATGGGGATGGAGGGACACATCCTGGGGCCGAGGGGAGCCAAGGGGACAGACTAGGTTAGAGGTTAGAGGGACAGACTCCCTGTTGCCAGGACCTGCTCGAAGGGCGGTAGTGAGCAGGGTGGGGAGGGGGAAACGGGGAGCTGGGGCTTTTGAAAGTGCTTCTCTAAGTCCCTGCTGCCAGGACACGGGGCACCAGCTGGGAGAACATGGGCATGCTGCCCCCCTCATGGGACCTCAGTTTCCCCATCACAGCCCACGGGTGGGCTTCCCGGGAAGGTCTGCTCAGCTGAAGCCCACTCACCCCCTCGGGTGGTCCCGGGCTGGCACGTCCACTCCAGATATTCCCGCCAGTTTCTGGCAGGGCTGGGCTGCCCTCCTCGGCCTGCTCCCAGCACCTGGTGATGGAGCAGACAGAGAGTGGGGCGCCATCTCTGCACCCCCACATCACGTGGGTGCCTGTCCCAGAGCCCCATCCCCAAATTCAAATTCGCTCATCAGCTTGCAGCAGGCGTTGGTGGACTCCTCACCCGCCAGGCTGTGTCCAAATGCTGGGGCCCCCTGCACCCCAGGGTTCATATTCTATGGGAGGGAGACACAGGAGACATCTACAGATAGGCCAGAGTGTGATCTGGCAGGCGAGGGGACGGGGAGTGCCGGGGGTTAGAAGTGGCAGTCGGGGAAGGTCTTTCTGATGAGTGACTTTCAAGCTGAGACCTACAGAAAATGAGGGGTGCACCTGCCAGGCAGAGGGGGCTGCCTGTGCAAAGGGCCTGTGGTGGCATCACACTGGGGGTGCCCTAGGAACAGGGGGGAGGCGGCGAGGCTGTGGCGGACGTGAAGCAGGGAAGTAGCAGGAGATGAGGACAGAGCGGGGGCCTCCTGGGCCTCGGCAACGCTTTTACTCCAAACGAGCACAGGCGCCGAGTGACATGATCCACTGGATTTTCAAGGATCCCTCCGGCTGCTCATGGCCCCTCTAGATCCCAACTACACGCTTTATGCAGGTGAACTTTTGCCCCCAAGCAGCTCCAGGGGCTCCCACCTCCTCCTCTCCTGGTCTGACTTCACGGGGTCCCTCAGGTTTCCCGACCGCCCAGAATGCGACTGCGGAGGTGGCCTGGTTTTAACTTGCTTTCAGGACGTCATTTTCGGTGCAGATGGGGGGGGCCCACCTCAGGCCACGGAGAACTCGGCCTCGCCCTGCACCCGGGAAGCCTCTTGGGCCAGGAGAGGGTTTAGTGACGAGCAAAGGGCAAAATGAAAACTCAGCGCAGTGGCCCCAAAGGGTGTGTGCACCCCAATTTCCAAGCACCTGTTTTTTGGGGACCTGCCTGGCTCGGCCTTCTCTGGCAGTGGGCACCAGCCTTGCCACCTCCTGGGAGGTTTGGGGCGATTATCGTTTAAACGTGCCAGGGCAGGGCCTCCGGGCGGCAAATGCCAGCCTGGCCGTCACCCCCCGGCCCCCCGGAACCCCACCACACCCGGGGGCTGCCCTCCACCAGCGCCTTCTCCCCCGATTGCAGCTTTGATCCTTTGAGGCCCTTTCATGTAACTAATAGCCGGATGTATAAACAGGGCAAGGAGAGGGAAGAAAGAAGGACACTGCCCTTTTAAGTAAAAGGCGAAAATGTGGTAAGCACGGTAAGTGCGTCCGGCCCGCCCGCGGGGCTGCAGGGCTCCTCCTTGGCTTCTCCAATCAACCTCAAACCTAATTCCAAATTGTATGTGTGTTTTCTTACACCATCAATTTTTCCATCCATACTCTTCTCATGATTCAGCTTTTCTAACCACTCAAAACCCACCCTTTCCGAGCTGCAGCCTTGCCCGCAAGCAGGTGGGGGTCGCTGGTGAGCTCGAGGTTTGGGGGTGACCGAGTCTGGCACCCCATTCCTCGAGATAGAATAATACCCTCTTGGGGTTTCCTCTCTGTCTTCTCGTCCCACCAATTGAGCATGTCTTAATCATCCACTAGGCAGTAACAGCCCGGCCGCCTTGTTCTCAGGGCCAAAGCCCCGGAAACGGGGCTGAGCTCTGGGTGCCAGGCTCATTTTGCTTTGAGAAAACTCAGTGGCCGAGGCACCCTGTGGCCGCCCTGGCTGCAGACAGTGGCAGGGGAGCCACGTCTCATCTGTAACACTCTCTCTCTGTCTCCTCTTTTTAAGGCATCACGAGCCTGCTGGCCAACGGTGTGTACTCGGCCGCGTACCCACTGCACGATGTGAGTGACCTTGGAGCATGGTTTGTCTTGGCGTCATTTGACCCCCAAATCCCAGCGGGCCACACCCCAGGAACTCTCGTGACCCGCGGTCATGGCTTCCTGCTTGGCTTTCACCATAAATGTCAGCCACACGCTGTCCCTCCCCATTCTCCCAGGCAGGGAACCAGAAGTTACCTGTGGGGTGGTCTCTTTGCCAGGACGGGGACATTTGTGGCAGAAGCGCTGCCCCAGCTTTATCCGAACCTCGCAGCTGATGGGCATTGTGAAATGTTTTCCCTAGCTTGCCCCCACCCCACCCCGGGTTCTGGCAAAATGACCAGGGCTGCGTATATATTTATCTCTGCAGAGCTGCTGGCCAGTTTCCTAAACCCAAGCTCCAAATTCCCCTGTTATCCCCCTGATAGATATAACCTGTGTCCGTGGTGGTGTGCATTGGCCTGTTTTGGGGGGCTGGTGAGGAGATGATTCTCTTCTATTGTATCCATGGAACTGGGGGCTGCGGGTCAGTAGGACACTAGGAATGGGCCATGGGGCTTGAGCCGTGTGGGAACCCAGGATGGAGGATCTCTGGAACTTTCCAAGTCTGCTTGATTGCAAGGACCATGAGCCAACAAGAGGACAGGCCTGGTGCTGGCCACCCACTCCCTCTGGGGCCTTGAGCACACGCAGCCCCACATCCTCCCTGGGTCTCGAAGCCCCCAGTCTGTGAGCCGGGAATATTACCTGCCCTGATTGCCACCCACTGTGGTGGCTGTCGGGGGACAGACAGGCATGAAAGGGCTTTGAGTAAGAGCAACTGGATTGAACAAATGCAGGTGCCAGTAATAGCTGGGGGTTCCCCACCCAGAGGACAGTCCAGGGGTGCCTCTCTGGGGCCACCAGCCCCAGGTGAAAGTCACTGGGGCTGCCCTGCTGCCCATCACCCCATCCCCTCCCTGCCAGGCTGCCTCCTCACTGAAGGACCAGGGATTTGGGGCTGACCAACCCAGCTTCCCCACCGTTGTGCCTTTGCACCTTTGCACATGCTGTTCCTTTGGCCTGTGATGCTGTTCCCTCCCTCCCCTGCCTGGACAGCCCCTCTCAAGCCTCCCCTGCTCACACGGGAGCATCTGCACAAAGCCTCCCTTCTCCTTCCCCCGGCACCATTGGTTTCTTCCCCCCTCTGAGCTCCTGACAGCCCCTGGCCCACAAACACACAACTGTTAGGCCACCATTTGTTGAGTGTATGTCTCACAGAAGCCCCAGCACGTGGCACTTAGTAGGCACTCAATGGTTGTCTGGCTGATTGGCACTGGATTGGATCAAGTGGCCTCAGCGAGTGACCTGTTGCTCCGTGGATGTTTCGAGAGCTGGGCTCGGACCCCGGCAGCCCTGTCCATGCTTCCTGGCTCCCTCTGCCCCCCATGAAGCCCTGGGTCCTGCAGGACATCACCCATCCACTTCTTCCATCCCCATCGCCCTTTCAGCCCTGCCTGACCCAGGGCTGTGATCCCTCTGAACCTACAGCCTGGAGCCCCAGCCATGCCCTGCATGGCCACTTAGTGACACAGGAGTCACGGAAGCCAAAATGATCCAGAGCCTCCTGCCTGCTTGGGTCAGCTCTTAAGTCTTACAGGGCAAAGGGGAGAAACCAGGCCTCTGGTGTGTGCTTAGTGGGCGCTTCATCTCATTCGATCCAGTGCAGATGTGGAGGCTCAGAGGGGCTTGGTAACTTGACCACAGTCCCACAGCCACTGTGGGGAGCTGGGACCAGAGTCCAGCCCGGGATGGCCCTCACCCCCCATACCAAGCCCCCAGTTGCACCCCCACCTCTTCCTTCTTTGGAGGCTGTGCCAGTTTGAATGTATTGTGTCCCCCAAAACACCATTATCTTTGATGCAATCTTGTGTGGGCAGATGTATTTCTATTGATTAGATTGTAGTTCTTTGAGTGTTTCCATGGAGATGTGACCCACCCAACTGTAGGTGGTAACTCTGATTAGATCATTTCCATGGGGGTGTGGCCCTGCCCATTCAGTGTGGGCCTTGATTAGTTTACTGGAGCACTATATAAGTTCAGGTAGAAGGAGCAACTTGCTACAGCAAAGAGGGGCACTTTAAAGAACACACAGGAGCTGAGAGAGGAGCTGCAGATGAGAAACATTTTGAAGACAGCCTTTGAAAGCAGGCTCTTGCTCCAGAGAAGCTAAGAGAGGGGAGATGCCCCAAGAGCAACTGAGAGTGACATTTTGAGGAGCTGAAGCCTAGAGAGGAACGTGCTGGGAGAAAGCCATTTTGAAACCAAAACTCTGGAGCAGTCATCAGCCATGTGCCTTCCCAGCTAACAGAGGTTTTCCGGACACCATTGGCCATCCTCCAGTGAAGGTACCTGATTGCTGATGTGTTACCTTGGACACTTTATGGCCTTAAGACTGTAACTGTGTAACCAAATAGCCCCCCTTTATAAAACCCGATCCATCTCTGGTGTTTTGCATTCTGGCAGCACTGGCAAATAGGAACAGAGGCCTTCACCCATTTGTCCTAGGAACCGATTCTGTCAATGATTTCAACTAACGGGACTGAGGCTCTGTAACCGACGTAGCCTGTGATCAACAGACAGCCCATCCCACGCAGAACATCTCTGAGATACTCAGAGACAGAAAGAAACTCCCTGGGCACAAAGATCATGGCAAAACCTGCGACATGGGGGCGAGTCCTGGGGAAACAGGAGCGTGGGAAGCTCAAGCAACTTGCCCAGGGAACAGAGCCCAGATCCTCCGATTCCATAACCATATTGTGTGCTTTGGGAATATTGAGGGAAAAGGGAATTTTACAGTCACGTATTCTCCGTAAAACCAAAGAACACCCACCCCGTTACGTACCAAAGCCGATGTGGACACATCTGGGGGAGTTCATTGCTCTGAACTAGCCATGGGCACCCGCATTCTCTAACACAGAGAACCCCGAACTGAAGTGACGTTGCAAACTCACCTCTTGGCTGCACACTCTCCAGCTCTTTGCTCTACCTTTTTCCTCGCCCATCTCTCCCACCTCTAAGTTCTCCCTCACTGCTTGCTACCTTCGGTGCAGCAGACCCTCTCATCCTCACCCCTCCTCCAGGGTCCTGCTTACTGCATTCATTCATTCATCATTCATTCAACAAGAGTATCAGTCAAGCACAGTGCCAGGTGCCTCCCCCAAGCAGCTCACAACCTGATAGAATTGTGCATAAAGTAAGAGTTGTAGGCTCTGAGCAAGACCCCAAGGAACTCACCTGTAATTCGCATGTGTGACAACTAGAAGATAAAAACCACTCTGACATTTGTGTTGGCTGCTTGGTGGCTCTTTGGCTTCCTTCCGGGTTGGCATCTACCCCTGCCTTGCAGTCACTGGCTAACTGAGCTCTGCATAGAGGAGGTGTCATTGGAATTGTGTGACCATCTCGGCCAGGGAAAGAAACCGGCAGTACTAACAGGATTCGGGCCTGGGTGGGTAAGGATTCTGATGACAGCTTAGGAGGAAGTTGGTCAAACTGCTCTTGGCTGCTGGAGTTGGCTTGTTCGGGCCCCTGGTCAGGTCACGGCAGGAGTCCTGGAAGGAGAAGTGGAGGGGTGGGTCTCCCTCACTCCCCCTCCACAGTTACCTGGATCAGCCGTTACTGTTTGGGGCTCATTTTTTGCATTTTAGACCCTTCTTCCCCTCCTTTGGTTTTGAAGACCTGGGTCCAAGTCCCAAACTTAGCCAGAGTACAGTTTGCTCCTCTGAGCCTCAACGGTTCCACCTGTAAAACTGGCGTGTCGGGTCCAGTGTCCTCTAGAAAGGGTGACCCTATGATAATTTATTGTCCCTCCTGAGGCCCTTGAGAGCAGAAGGCAGAGCTGGGAACAGGAGACAGAAGCTGGGGCTGTCCCAGAAGAGTGGGACGTGTGTTTTCCCCATTGATAACAATTCTTCTGCTCCAAAAAGCCATCTTTTTTTATGTTGCAATTCCAAGGAACTGACGCTGCGTCCTTCCTTTGCTGGAGATGCACTCTGTGTGGAGGGGTGAGGGCTCCTCAGGCTTTCCGGGGGTGTAGGATGCACCCAGCGGCTGCCAACGATTTACAGAGCCGTTTCGTTACAACAGCGACTCCAAAGACGAGGGAGGCCTGGTTTGTCCCGTGACGTTTTTAACCTGTGTCTGTGAGGCTGGTTTTGAAAGCTTATGACTTTGAACAACTCTGAAGCTCTATAAAATTCATGAGGATTTTCCTTTTCTCTGCTTTAACAGGGAGACTATGAAGGTGAACACGTCGAGTTCAACGACAGAAAGGTAAGTTGGTGCCACGTGGCAGGCGTCCGGGTCAGGGCGCGGAGAGGGATGTCAGCTAACAGAGGGGCTGGGGAGGATCTGGGCCAGCGTGAGGGGCTCCCCGTCTACCCTTGAGGTGTCCCTCAGGGGCTGGCTGCAAGGACAGCGCAGTCCGAGTCTACGGCCGGGGGTTACGCAGGCCCTGCCCCCAGAGTTCAGGAAGGCAGTCAGTGAGCACCTTCTGCTTGTTCTGTTTCCCTTTTCTGGTTCCCACAGATACCCCTTGGCAGGACAAGGTCAAGTCCTGGGGTGCTGGGTCTAAGTGCCACCCGACGGGGGGCTTAAAGTCACAGAAATGTGTTGTCCCACAGCTCTGGGAGCTGGAAGTCCAAAATCAAGGTGTGGGTAGGGCCGTGCTCCCTTTGGAGGCCTCGAGGGATTCGCTCCCTTGCTGGGGTAGCTGGCGATCCTAGGGGCTCCTTGGCCTGCGGTTTTGTCACCCCACCTCTGCCCCACCATCCCATGGATCTCTTCTCTTCCCAGCAGGATTGCCATTCTGGATTCGGGGGTCACCCTCGTCCAGTTTGGTCTCCTCTTAACGAATAACGTCTTCAAAGACCCCACTCGTGGGACTGGGGTTAGGACTTGGGCTTTTCATTTTGGGGGGCACCCTTCACCCTCCAACAGCAGGTTATCATGAACACGCAAAAGGAAAAGGTGCACCCCTTCTGTACTATCCTTCCTGATCCTGCTGACAGTGGGCCTCATCCTGCTTTGCTCCTGGGAAAATAAGTTTGGGAACTGCTGTGGCCCGCGGCCCCCAGTGGCACATCGCACTGGGGAAGCCTGTTTGTCACGGGTCATCCCAGTATTTCTCAAAGTGACTTCACCTGGAACCCTTTTTAGTGAGAAAGCTGTTGAGCTAGTGTTCTGTGGAACACACTTTGGGAAACATTGAGTGACCTGTCTTCTTCAGTGCCTGTCCCTAAAGCCCCCTACTCTCCAGAGCATCGGTCCCCCTGCTCCAGCCTCCTTGCTCTTGGCAGGGGACCCCTGCTCCTTCCATCCAGGGCCCAGGAAGCCCTGCTCCTCCCACACCTCCCAGGTGGGCATCTCCCTCCCAAAGCCGTTTTCTCCCGTTCCGTCTTCCCTGCTGCCCCACA
>PVKY010003261.1:0-14940 GCA_004027775.1 Bradypus variegatus | reverse complement strand
GAATCCACCACAATCCTGGCACAGAGAATCACTTCCACCTCCCGATGCCCTCCCCTGAGGAATGAGGATGAAGGGGAAGGTGCAAGAAGCCCAGGGCCTGTCCTCACCTCCCCAAGAGCTGGGAGTGAGTGGGAAATAGCAGGCGACATCCATCATTCCAGCCTCAGCCAGGTGGGGGATGGCACTATTAGTGCAGGTTATGACATAAATGTAATGCCGTCTGCTGAACAGCCTCCTGCATCCGGGGTGCCTGTGATTAAAGCCAAGCACAGGGGCCCGCGCCACCTGGCCAGCCGTGTCCGCTAACAGGAGCAAAGCCAGGCTCCAGGAGAGGTAACGATTCCATACACTCCCCAAGGACAGCACGGGTGGGGAGCTCACAACCCATACACACACACACAAATCTCAATGGAGTCTTGGTGGGAGTCAAAACACTTATCTTTAAATTCATACAGATGAGCTAGCAAAGGGCTAAGAATGGCCAAAACAATTTTAAAGAGGAACAAAATGGGATATTAGCCCTGGCTTTCATTTTAAAGACTTACTGTAAATATGTAATATTTAATACTGTATGGTATTAGGCAGGGGAACATGGGGACAGAAGTGAGATCCTGAAACGGCCTCACCACAACACATGAGGGCTGGTATCAGACAGAAGCAGAATGACAAGAGGCAAGCCTTTAGCAGATATGGAGAGAGAGAAAGAACTTACAAGACACATTCCACATCCATGAGAGACCTAAGTGTGGAGAGCAAACTAAAATTTTGACAAGAAGATCACCATGATTTGGAGGCAGAGACAGATTTCTAAATAAGGTATAAAAAGTCAGAAATCATGAAGTAATAGAATGCTAAATTTGACTACATTGCAATTTAAACTGCACCACAAAAGATACAACAGAGAAAGTGAAAAGAAAAAGATATTTGCAATTCAGATAAGTGACAAAGAATTGGTTTCTAAAATATATAAAGAATTCCTACAAATCAATATGAAAAATACAAAAAACCCTAAAAAAATGGCAAATTACAAGAGAGAAAATGATATTCAAAAACCACTGGCTTTCAGGGAAATTCAAGTTAAAACAACTCAGAGATGTCGTTTCATGTCACCAATTCAGCAAAGTTGTAAAGCACGGCGAGGTCAAGCACCGCATGCTGGTGGAAGAGAAAATGGGGGGGGTCATTTCACAGAGCATCTGATGGCCTCTAAGAGGTTTTAAAATGAGCATCAAAAAACAAAAAAAAGAAAGAAAAGAAAAGAAAAGGAAAGGAAAGGAAAGGAAAGGAAAGGAAAGGAAAGGAAAGGAAAGGAAAGAAAAGAAAAGAAAAGAAAAGAAAAGAAAAGAAAAGAAAAGAAAAGAAAAGAAAAGAAAAGAAAATGAGCGTCCCCACAGCCCAGGAAAGCCACTGGCAGGCACACACTGGACCTCAGCACAGGCCACCCGAGCAGCACCGATTGAAACCATGAGAAACTGGAAAAACCTCCCTGCTCATCACCAGGAAAGAGGGAGATTTAACTTATGCATGCAGTGGAATATTACTCTGCAATTAAAAATGGATAAGCATGTAAAATTAAATAAGCCTGCACATAGTAACACGGAAAGATCTTTAAAACAATGTTGAGAAGTAAAAAGAAGTTACAAAATGATCATATATCTGTGTGCAAACACATGCAGTGACAAACCACATCATTTACAGATGCAGATGTAGCTGGTAGCATTTGCACATATGTGCACTGGACAGATACATACAAATCAGGATAGTGGTTGCCACTAGGGAAGGGGAAAGGGAAGGAAAGAGAAAGAGAAGATAATTTTATTGGTGGGGGGAGGTATTCAGAAGACTTCATCATATGTATCTGCAATGCTCTTCTCGAAGAAAAATCCCCAACCGTAATGGCCAGTTCACGGGAAAGCATCAGCGAGGGGCCTGGGCCTGTTGGTACAGCACGTCTGTCCGATCTGGGCCGTGGGCCCTGATGCCGCGGCAGAGGGGAGACAAGTCACAGAGGAGGAGTGAGGAAGCCCTGCTCTCACCAGGCACCACGACCCCCCAGCAGAGCCCAGCGCCGGTCAGGTGCACAGCGGGCCAGACAGGGCGCTCCTTTAACAGGTAGGACTGGCTGTGGGCCTGTCACTTTTTTGTTTTGTTTTTAATGAAGGATTCGCAGGTGTTGACACCTGGGCAGAGACATATCTGCAACCTTAGAGCCTTCAAAATGCAAAGTGCAGCCAAGGGAGGCGGCAGCGTGTGGGGCCCAGCCTGGGAGTAAATCAGGGGCTCAGACAGACCCGGCATGTGAGTCCACAGGCCTCGGACCTGGCTCAGGGACCCAGGAACCCAGGAGCAGGGACCCCAAGCGGGCCTAGGAGCCACCCATGACACGTCATCCGCTCAACAGGGCCCAGAGTTCATTAGACGTGTTTTTGAAAATCACATCTTCTGTATTCAGATTTTTGGGCTATGTTTAAGAGAATCTGTTGGAATTCACCAACATGCTAAATGTAGCATTCCATTAATCCTATGATTCCAACTTAAAATACATAATGGAATAATTGGCTTGGACTTGCATCGCTAAGTTGTAAGTTTATTGTTTGTAAAAGGTACTGGAATATTTAAGCAAATTTATGATTCACCATTTTTTCACTTTAATTTACTAGATACACAATTCTTAAGCACTTAGGAAGTTACGTTAAATTTAGAAACAAAATTTTAAATGCTTGCCATTAAGTTTGTAAGATGGGATAAAACATTATTCAGTCGCCTTGAAAGCAGTTGCAAAAAATTGCTGACATGATAAATGGATTATTTTCATAAGCTGAATCTAAGATTTTTAAAAAACAAACTTTTGGTTTTGTAACTTTAATAAGTTCAATATTGATTTTTAGAAACTGAAGAATTTTCTGATAATCTTTTCTATGCACAAAATTCAATCTCAAGAGAATTAAAAACTCACATTTGTCATGAAGGATTTTCTTTAAAATCAGAGCACAAACTAAGAATTATCACCATAACTCTCATTTAATGTCAAGAGTGTTGACCAACATGGAAGAAAGAAGGCAGTGGGATGACATACTTAAAGTGCTGAAAGCAAAAAAAACACCAAGAATCTATCTCCCTCAAAACTGTCTTTCAAAAATGAGGGAGAGATTAATCTTTCCCAGGTACACACTTTCCCAGGTACACAGAAGCTGAGGGAGTTCGTCACCACGGGACAAGCCTTACAGGAGAGGCTGACGAGAGTCCTGTAGGGTGAAAGGGAAGGACAGCAGACAACAGAGCGAAGCAGCAAGGAGAAATAAGGACACGTGGTGAGAGTAACGACACAGGTAAACAGAAATGCCAGGACTACTGTATTTCCAGTTTGTAACTACACTTTTTACTCCTCCCAGGAACCAAAAGGCAGACGCTTAAAATGTAATGATAAGTCAGTGGTTTTTGACTCATGATGTATAAACATGTAATTTGTGGCAAGACCTCCATAAATGTGGGGGGACGGAGGGGGCAGGAACACGGCTGGAGTGCACTATCAAAGTTGGGTTGCTATCAAAGCAAATGAGCTTGTAATGAATTTAAGACGTGAAATTAAGCCCCACAGTGACTACCTAGAGATTGCTAGAGAACAGACCAGCTCACGGGGACACAGGGGGGCCCATGCAGCCAGGCGTGGGGAGCAGAGGGTAAGGGGGAGTACGGGTGCGTGAGGGCTTCTCTCGGGGGACAGAAGGAGGTGACACAGCCACATGGACCGTGTGGTCAGTCCCAGTGAATGGAGCACTTGAGAGGGGTGAGATGGCAGGGTCTGTTCCCACAATTAAACAGAAGAAAGAAAGAGCAACCAAAGGGACAACGGCAATTAAATGCAACACGTGACCCTGGATGGGATCTGGCAAGGGAGGAGAAAAGGCTCAAAGGGACATTACTGGGGCACACGAAAAAACTGGAATATACACTGTAAACTTTATATTAAAGTTAAATTTCTTAATCTTGATAACTGCACTTATGACAGTTACATAAGTGGATATCCCCGACTGTGGGAAATGCACGTGTAAGCGTTACGTGTTCACGGAGCACGATGCACACAACCCACACTCGAGTGTTCAGAAAACGGACTGACAGACGGATAGATACAGAGAAGGATATGACAAATGTGGCAAAATATTAAAACCAACAGATCAGAGTGTCTGAGGAGTGAAGGGCATGTTGGGGCTCTCGGTATGAGAGTTGTATTATTTTTGTAACTGTCCCATACGTTTGAAAGTATTTCCAAATAAAAGCTTTCTAAAATAGCAATATGGCACACATCCATGATCCAGCAAATATTTCTTGAGTGCCTGCTCTGTCCCTAAGTGCCAGACATCTGAACAAGCCTTTGGAAAGCAAGGAGGTGGCACCAGCTGGGCTGGGCTGACTCGTGCCTAGGAGAAATACGTACTCAACAAACGACCGTGAGGAAGCCCCGAATCTTCCTGAACAGATGAGCAAAGAACCTACATGGATAACTCTTAAAAGTAAGCCCAGTGCAGTGATAATTGAGCATGTTCGAGCTCATCAGGAATGGAAAATGACGGTAAGACAGTAGCAAGGTAACTCCAATGAGTTTCTAAAATAGGACACCCAATGGTGGCAGCTTTGAAGTTAAAATTAATGATTTAAATAGAACTTGTTAGAACACAAACTGGTATATCCCATTTGGAAAGCAATTTGACAAAAATTTATCAAGAGCCATAAAATGTTTAAATGCTTTTATAAAGTCCACTCGGGGACTGAAATAATGCAAAATTCAGAACTACATTTACAAAGATGGTCACCAGAGTTTCAAGATTAACAGCTCCAAACCAGAGAGCTATCTCAGCGTTCAGTGGGCAAGAAATGGTGGCAGCACAACAGTGGAATATTAGGTGGTGATTATAAACATTGGCAGACTATGTAGAAGAAAACACGTCTGTGATATGAAGTTAAAAGGAAAAACAAACTGATCCATGCTACTCCACGGGTGAGCCTCAAAGACACGATGCTGCGTGAAAGAAACCAGGCCCATGGCCACAGATTGCATGACTCCGTTTACACGTTCTCCTCCAGAGCAAGCAAATCCACAGAGAGGAGAAGACACGTGGGTGCTGGGGGGCCGGGGTGGTGAGGAGGGACCCTAATGCACGGGAATTATCTGCAGGTGATGGAAACATTCCAAGATTGCACAGTGGCACTGGTGGTACAACCCTGTGACCATTCTAAAACCCACTAAATTTGTCTACTCTGTAATAGAAGAATTTTATGGAGCTCATGGACAGCCTGATTCAGTCCAGGCCCGTCTCTCCCCGGCGAAGGGCCCTGGACAAGCTCCTCCGAGCCCTACGCTCTGTCTCTGTGACAGAGAGAAGGGAATGTTCTGCTCGGGGGTATGAGATGATGCAGCTCAGCAGCAGGGGCCGCCAGTAAAGTGGGGAGCAGGAGAGGAGGACCCCCAGGCTGGGCAAGGAGGGGTCTCAGCACCACATGCCCCAGCCAGGGCTCACACCAGCAGTTAGGAGGCCCCCCAGGTGGGTGGCCGGGGCAGGGGCTGCAGGCCAAGGTGCCCGTGCCCCTGGGCAGATGGGGGGGACCCCTGGGTGGATGGCCGGGGCAGGGGGCTGTAGGCCAAGGTGCTCTTGACTTGGGGCCAGGTCAAGGCAAGAGCTGAGCCAGCAGAGACAGTGGCCACATCTCCAGGACCCACTTTGTCTCTGGCTTTCTGGGTACCAGCTCTCACCCAGACAGCTGCTGGGTTGCCATGGACATGGCTCTCAGCCTCCCTGACCCTCAAGGCAGAAGGGGAGGTGCCGGCCCCCCAGCAGTTCTGGTGACTCCTCACCTAGCTGCCCTCTTGGCACCATCTGTCCTCCTCTGCCCAGAGGCAGGCACTGCAGCTTCTTGGAGAAGGACCAGCCCCAGGCTCCACATCTCAGTCAAACAAAAAACACTGGGTGCTACCTACACTTCTGAGTTTGGTGCCAGCTCCCCATCTTACAGAGGAAGAAACTGAGGTTCAGAGAGCCCATCCAACACATCCAGGCTCCAAACAAAGGAGGTGCAAAATACATGAAGCAAAAACTGGTGGAACAGAAAGGAGAAAGAGACAAACTCATGATCACAGTTGGAGACTTCCCCAAGCCTCTCGACCCAATCCACACTTATGGGACATTCAACCCAAAAATAGCAGTATACACATTTTTTAAGTACCCAAGGAATATATTCAAAGATAGACCATATCCTGGGCCACAAAAAAAGCCTAAATAAATTTAAAGAATTGAAATCATACAGAGTATGTTATTCAACAATACTGGAACCAAACTAGAAACAATAACAGAAACATAGCAAGAAACTCTCCAAACATTTGGAAACTAAACAATATACTTTTAAATAATCCATAGGTCAAAAAGGAAGTCTTGAGTAAAATTTAAAAGATACATAGAAATGAATTAAACTGAAAATACAATACATTAAAATCTGTGAGACACAGCTAAAGCAATTCCAATAGGCAAATTTATAGCACTATTAACATATTGTAGAAAAGAAGAAAAATCTCAAATTAATACTCTAAAGTCCCACTGCAAGAACTGACAAAAGGAAGAGCAAAATAAACCCACAGCAATCTGTAGGAACAAAATAATAAACATAGGGGCAGAAATCAATGAAATTGAAAATAGAGAAAATCAATGAAACAGAGCTGGCGTCTTTGAAAAGCTCAATAAAACTGATAAACCTCTAGCAAGACTGATACACACAAAAACAGAGAGGAGGCAAACTGCTAATATTGGCATCAAACAGGGACCATCATCTCACATCCTAGACATCCAGAGGATGAGGCAATACGATGAACAGCTCCACACATGCAAATCTGACAATTTAGGCAAAATAGACAACTTCCTTGAAAAACACAAATTATCACAAATTTCACCCAATTTCACCCAATATGAAACACATAAAGTGAATATCCCCATAACTATTAAGGAAATTGATTTCATAATTTTTAAATTCCCCAAGAAGAAATCTCCAGGCCCACCTGGTTTCATTGTAGAATTTCACCAAATATTAAGAATTAATACCATTTTTTAAGGTTTCAGTGGCTAAGAGAATTCAAATAGAGTCAGGAGGCTGTCCTGGAGGTTACTCCTACGCAGGCTTCACCCAGATATGCCAAATGGCCACAGTATGCTAAGCCCCAGTCAATAGTAGTACCAAAAGCCCTAAAGAATACCCGGATCCCTATCTGAGACTCTATAAAAGTTCTACTCACTAAGTTTATTCTTCAGAAACTTAAATCATTAGGGGACTCCTCTGCCAGCTAAGTCCCAAAACCCAGAGGCAACAGCCTCTTCAAGAACATCAATCAGATGTGTCCCCTTTGCTCATAAAGTTGACTCCCCCTTGCAACATGAACAGGTTAGGGCGATCACTGCCTAGACATCCCTGAAGATAGGGAAAGTGACTAAATTATAGGAAGGGGTAGCAACGGACAAGATGGAATTTAACAAAGGATTACAAATACTTAATCTCTATATAATTTTCTTTTCCTTAGTTGCTAAGGTATTAGACTAGCTAAAAGGAAAAAATTGCAATGGTGGAAATCTAACCCATGGCATCCTTTGATATTTGTTCTATAGCTACTTGTTAAATTGTAACTTGAAAGCTATCACCTTTTGGTATATGAATTTCACAATAAGGAAATAATTGAGACTGTGGAACTGTAACCCATAACAGTCTTTGAAAATTGCTCTCTAACTACTTGTTAAACTGCACTTGGAAAGTTATCACTTCTATGTATATATGTTATATTCTACAATAAAAAAATGATTTAAAAAAAATGACCCCTGAGGAAGAGGGTGGGATGGTCCATGTGCAATGGATTAGAGTTGGAGACATCATTATGAACTCCTGTTTAGACTAATATAGATGCAGACGATTACTAACAGAAGTATTTACCACTCAATTTCGCTCACACACACGCATCTCCTTGCTTTGTCAGCTGACAGGTTCCTCACCTCAGCTGCACCAAACACTCTCGGTTTCTGAGACCATTCTCCAAAAAAGGAGCCAGGTCTACTTGGAGAAAGAGGTAATTCTGGGACTGGGGCACAAAATAAACAAGATGAGCCTACAGTGCCAGAAAATAAGGAAGTAAGTGTGAACCAACAACAACCACAAAAACCCACAATGATGGGGGTTTGTCAAAGAGATATAGGGGCCAACTGAAAGTGTTTCCACTGGGGAAAGCTGGAACCATTTGAGCAAGAAACTAAAGTAGTATTGGATTATAAACTAAAGTATGAAATAAGTATCCATGGGTCCATACTGATATAAATACATGACTGAATAAATGTATAAGTGGGAGAGAAGAGACAAATCTGTCGTGAAGAATTCCAAATAATTATTAGCCCTCAAGGGAGTGGTGCATAAGCCCCTCCCCACAGGCAAGGGCTGTGCCCAGCAACTTCCTTCCAACTCAGCGGTCATCAATTTCACTGACAGTATATAGCTTTGATCTGACACTACAAGAACAACACACTACCCCTGTCATCTTTCTCCTGGAAATCAATAACCCCACTGGGAAAAACACCAAATTCCAACAAAGGGATAGTCTACAAAATACCTGACCAGAACACCCCAAAACAGCCAAGGTCACCACAAGCAAGGAAAGTCTGAGAAACTGCCACAGCCAAGAAGAGCCCAAGGAGACATGGAACTAAATGCGATGTGGCATCCTGGATCAGAAAAAGGACATTAAATAAAAAGTAAAGAAATCCAAATAAAGTCGGGGCTTTAGTTAACGTTGTATCAATACTGGCTCATTAATTGTAAGAAATGACCCACACTAATGTAAGATGTTAATAATCTATAAATATGCAACTGTTTTATAAAAAAAGAATTAATACTATTTTTACATGAAATAAAAGAGGGAGAACACTTCCAAATTCATTTTATGAAGCTTGTATCAAACCAGATAAATGCAGCACCAAAGAAAGAAAAAGAAAATTACAAACCAACAGCCCTCATGAATATAAACACAAAAATCCTTAACAAAATATCAGCAAATACAATTCAGGTGGGACTATATAAAAAGAATTACAAAACATGGTCATGTGGAGAACCTAAGATGGCGGCTAGGTGAGACAGGGCAAAAAAACACCTCCGTGAAAAATACTAGATAAAAGCCAGAAAGTGACCCAGAACACCAGTTCCAGCGATGCGCCAGTACGACAAGGTCTGCTAAATCCACAGAGAACGTGCATTTGGTGAAACCTGGAGACTGCATTCTGAAATGAGTGAGTGAGCTGGCTGAGAGTCCCACGGCTGCGTTGTGCTGTGGGAAAACCAGGGGTTGGCATGTGGAGATGGACTAGTTCTTCTTTAAAAAAAAAAAAACAGGAGCGGCTGCAGTTACAACGGTGAGAACTGCGCAGTGAAGCATGGCAGGAGCGGGCTATAGCCAACGCCTCCATGTCTGGCATGGAGGATAGTCTGCTGCTGATTGCCTCAGGGCCAGGGGGGCAGAGAGGAGCCAAAAGGAGAAAGAAACCACACCCCTTGCAGCCGACTCCCCGGCGTGCTGGTGACACTCCTGCCTGGGCCGGACTCACAGCCCAGAGCCGCACCAGGAAACCCAGTCTGACGGGGAGTGTATCCCACGGTACCCTGCACACACCACAATATCAGCCATGGACAGTGGCCTTGGGTGCACCCACAGCTAGTTATCCAGGAGCTGGGAAGGTGGAGCTGTGCAAAAAGGGGGGGGGGGTTGGGATGCCCCATTCAGCCATCTTTGCATCAGGCAGAAAGTGCCCCAGCAGAGCCCGGCGGCCCAGGGCTTCCCTTGAGGGATGACATGCACTAGTGATGTAGCACAGCCTTCCCTCAGCAGAGGTCCTGGACGATCACAGCTGAGAAGGGGGGCCCGCTCGGAAAACCCAGGGATGCTACGTCAATGCCAGCAACTTGTGGGTCAGTGGCAGAGCAAATCTGTGGCAAGACTGAAATGAAGGCTTAAAACTCTTGCAACAGCCTTAAATCTGAGGGAACACCTGGGAGGTTTGATTATTAAAGCTGCCCTCCTGCCTAACCACTCAGACACATGCCCCTCATTCAGGGCAGACAGCACCAACAACACACCCAAACTGGGTGCACCAGTTGGACCCAACAAGAATCAGATCCCCACACACCACAAAGACAAAGTTGAGGAGAACTGGCTTGAGGGGAATAGGTGACTCATGGATGCCATCTGCTGGTTAGTTAGAGAAAGTATATGCCACCAAGCTGTAGATCTGAAAAATTAGATTGGTATTTTTTATAACTTGAAAGAACCCTAACAAGCAAAGCAAATGCCAAGAGGACAAAACAACAGAAAATCTTAAAAGCATATGATAAAACCAGACGATATGGAGAACCCAAACCCAAACACCCAAATCAAAAGATCAGAAGAGACACAGTACTTGGCGTAATTAATCAAAGAACTACAATCAAAGAATAAGAGCATGGCACAGGATATAAAGGACATGAAGAAGAACATGGCACAGGATATAAAGGACATAAAAAGGACCCTAGAAAAACGTAAAGAAGAACTTGCAAGAGTAAATAAAAAATAGAAGATCTTATGGAAATAAAAGAAACTGTTGGCCAAATTAAAAAGACTCAGGATACTGATAATACAAGATTAGAGGAAGTTGAATGACTCAGTGTCCTAGAGGTCCACAGAACAGAAAATGAAAGAACAAAAGAAACAATGGAGAAAAAAATCTAAAAAATTGAAATGGATCTCAGGGATACGATAGATAAAATAAAACATCCAAATTTAAGACTGTGCCAGTTTGAATGTATTGTGTCTCCCAAACCCCATTATCTTTGATGTAATCTTCTGTGGGCAGTCGTTATCAGTGTTGATTAGATTGTATTTCTTTGAGCATTTCTTTGGAATGTGCCCCACCCAGCTGTGGGTGATGACTCTGATTGGATAATTTCCAGGTAGATGTGGCTCCGCCCATTTAGGGTGGGTCTAAGTTGATCAGTGGAGCCATATAAATGAGCTGACATAACAGAGGGAACTCAGTGCAGCTGTGAGTGACGTTTGAAGAGGAGCTACAGCCAAGAGGGACACTGAAGAATGCACTGGAACTAAGAAGGGAGCTTCAGCTTACAGAGACATTTTGAAGATGGTCTTTGAAAGCTGACTTTTGCTCTGGAGAAGCTAAGAGAGGACAAATGCCCCAAGAGCAACTGAGAGTGACATTTTGGAGAGAAGCTACAGCCTAGAGAGGAACGTCCTGGGAGAAAGCCATTTTGAACCCAGAACTCCAGAGCAGATGCCAGCCACGTGCCTTCCCAGCTAACAGAGGTTTTCCGGACGCCATTGGCCATCCTCCAGTGAAGGTACCCGATTGCTGATGTGTTACCTTGGACACTTTATGGACTTAAGACTGAAACTTTGTAACCAAATAAACCCCCTTTTATAAAAGCCAATCCATCTCTGGTGTTTTGCATTCCAGCAGCATTAGCAAACTAGAACAGATGTTGGTGCCAGAGAAGTAGGGTGCTTTTGCTGCTGAGTTTGCAAATACCAAACATATTGGAGCGGCTTTTTCAATGGATAAGGGGAAGACTCTGGAAGAATTGTGAGGAGCTTGATGGAAAAGGCCTAAACTGCTTTGAAGAGACTGTGGAAATATGGACTCTAAAGATACTTCTGAGGCCTTGAACAGAAATGATGAATGTGTTGTTGTGAACTGGAAGGAAGGCGATCCTTGTTTTAAAGTGGCAGAGAATTTGGCGAAACTGAGTCCTGGTGTCAGATGGAAGGAAGAATTTGAAAGCAACAACCTGGAATACTTAGCTGAGGAGATCTCCAGATTACGTGTGGAGGATATACCCTGGCTTCTCCTTGCAGCTTATAGTAAAATGCAACAGGACAGAGATAAACTTAGAACTGAATTCTTGGGTTCAAAGAAACCAGAAGCTGATGGCTTGGAAAATTACAGGCTTCCAGGGGCTGGAATCCCAGAAGCTACAGCCCAACATGAGGATGTAACCAAACATGGAACCCAGATGCCATTTCAGTACAAGCCAAGATTGGAAAAGGAGTTAAGCAGAAAGGATTTGTGGCAAGTCCTGCTGTCTGATGGCTTTGACCCCTGTGTGCTTCATGGGAAGCCAACAGAATTTTTGCGAGATCCTTATAGATAGAGCCATTGCTGGTCTGACCTGGAGGAGACAGACAAGGAACAAATTGAAGGAAAAGTTTCTTCAAAGACAGAGCCATGGAGGTTGAGGTCTGGAGTCAAGAGGTCTCGGGCTGGGAGAACAGAGCAGCCCACATGCATGGAAAGGGTGAGTTTGCCCTGGAGGTTGAGTGCGGGCCTTCTGCCTCGATGCTCAGGAAATGTCCTGCCACCCCAAGCCCCAAAGAGGGTGGAGCACATTCCCAGGGAATTGGGGAGAGCTGGGCTGCCACCACACTGTTCTGAAGTGGTTGAGCGTGTACCCTGGAGATGGAAGGGAATCCAGGAGCTGCCCTGGTGTTTGAGGAGGGTGGGGCCAAGAAGGTGGTCTCCCCAGTGTGTGGATATGTTGGAGCACTCACCTAAGCATTTGGAGAGGAAAGGGCTGCCACAAAGGCCCTTAGGAAGGTTTAGACTCCCGCTCTCTGAAGCCCCAAGGATGCAATGTCGTTCTGTTAATGACTCTCAGACTTTGAAATCCAATGGTTTGTCCTGTGGGTTTTAGGAACTGTTTTGGTCCTGTTAACCCTGTTTTCCTTACTGTTTCTCCTTATGGCAATGGGAATGTTAATCCTATCAATGTCCCTCCTTTGTATATTGGAAGCAGATAACTTGTTCTAAGTTCACAGATCCACAGCTAAAGGAAACTTATGCCTTAGGACCGACCACACCTATAATAGATTTTGATAGAATTTTGTACTCACCTATTGTTAGTGAAATGATTTAAGTTTCTGTGATATTTTTGTGGGATGAATGTATTTTGTATGTGGAAAGATAATGTCATTTTGGGGTCCAGGGGGTGGTGCCAGTTTGAATATATTGTGTCCCCCAAATGCCATTATCCTTGATGTAATCTTGTGTGGGCAGACATTATCAGTGTTGATTAGATTGTAGTTCTTTGAGTGTTTCTTTGGAATGTGCCCCACCCAGCTGTGGGTGATGACTCTGATTGGATAATTTCCATGGAGGTGTTGCTCCATCCATTCAGGGTGGGTCTAATTTGATCAGTGAAGCCATATAAATGAGCTGACATAACAGAGGGAACTCAGTGCAGCTGTGAGTGACGTTTGAAGAAGAGCTACAGCGAAGAGAGACACTTTGAAGAATGCACTGGAACTGAGAGAGGAGCTTCAGCTTACAGAGACATTTTGAAGATGGCCTTTGAAAGCTGACTTTTGCTCTGGAGAAGCTGAGAGAGGACAAACACCCCAAGAGCAACTGAGAGTGACATTTTGGAGAGAAGCTACAGCCTAGAGAGGAACGTCCTGGAAGAAAGCCATTTTGAAACCAGAACTCCAGAGCAGACGCCAGCCACATGCCTTCCCAGCTAACAGAAGTTTTCCGGATGCCACTGGCCATTCTCCAGTGAAGGTACCCAATTGTTGATGCGTTACCTTGGACACTTTATGGCCTTAAGACTGTAACTGTGTAACCAAATAAACCTCCTTTTATAAAAGCCAATCCATCTCTGGTGTTTTGCACTCCAGCAGTATTAGCAAACTAGAACAGACTCATTGGTGTCCCAGAAGGGGAAGAGAAGGGTAAAGGTCTAGAAAGAGTATTCAAAGAAATTGTAGGGGAAAACTTCCCAAACCTTCTACACAATATAAATTCACAAAGCATAAATGCCCTGAGACCTCCAAATAGAATAAATCCAAATAAACCCGCTCCAAGACATATTCTGGTCAGACTGTCAAAATACTGAAGAGAAGGGGCAAGTTCTGAAAGCAGCAAGAGAGAAGCAATTCACCATATACAAAGGAAACAACATAAGACTAAGTTGTGACTACTCAGTGGCCACCATGGAGGTGAGAAGGCAGTGGCATGACATATTTAAAATTCTGAGAGAGAAAAATTTCCAACCAAGAATACTTTATCCAGCAAAACTCTCCTTCAAATTTTAGGGAGAGCTTAAATTTTTCACAGACAAAACAAATGCTGAGAGATTTTGCCAATAAAAGACCTGCCCTACTTCAGATACTAAAAGGAGCCCTACCGACAGAGAAACAAAGAAAGGTGAGAGAGATACAGAGAATTTTAACAGACATATATAGAACCTTACATCCCAGATCACCAGGACACACATTTTTCTCTAGTGATCACAGATCTTTTTCTAGAATAGACCATATGCTGGGAAATAAAACAAGCCTCAATAAATTAAAAAAAATTGAATATATTCAAAGCATATTCTCTGACCACAATGGAATACAAATAGAAGTCAATTTTTTATTTGTAACTCCACTATTTACTTCTTACAGAGGATAAAATACACAAACTCTAATGACAAATCAGTGGTTTTGGACTCAATGTAAAATATGTAATTTTTGACAAGAAGTACAAAAAGTTGGGGGACTGGAGGAGTATAGGAACATAGTTTATGGGGCAAGTAGGAACTTGCCCCTACTGAAATTAAGTTGGTATCAAAGAAAAACAAGATTGTTATGGATTTAAGAGGTTAAATTTAAGCCCCACAGTAAACACAAAGAAATTATCAGAGAATATGACCACAGAGATGAATAGTAGAGTATGGGTTATGAGAAGCGGGGGAAGGTGCAATGGGAAATTAAGAAATGAGTGTAGGGTTGCTGTTTGAGGTGAAGGGAAATTTCTAGTAATGGATGGTGGGAAGGTGATAGCATTACAACATTCTAAATGTGATTAATCCCACTAATGGAAGGCTAGGGAGGGGGTGGAA
>PVKY010003260.1:0-22258 GCA_004027775.1 Bradypus variegatus | reverse complement strand
GTGTGTGTGTGTGTGTGTGTTCCCCATCAGACCCAGGCTCCTCAGGTGCCAATTGACCTTCTGGCAGGATTCGGAACCCTAGCAAAAAGAGCCATCTGTCCTAAGACAAAGCAAAGGAACCCAAAGCAGCAAGGAATCTGAGCTCCCCAGTAGGGGCTTTTAAGGCTAAGGGGCCATGCGGTGTGGCCTGGTGCAGTGGCAGTCAGCAGCTACAGGAGTTATTCCAAGAGGGCCTTGGCTTTTCTTCCCTGCCCCAAGGCACTGCAGACTCCACTGGACTCCACCCTGCTCTGCCTCATGTCCTCTGCCAGGGCCTCTCTCCAAAGGACTTAGGGTAAATCCTTCCCTTAACTCTGGCCCTAATTTCTACTGTCCAAGAGCTCAAGACCTCTTGCCCTGTCCCTTTTTGTTCCTGCCTCAGCCCTTGGCAAACACACAAAATTCTGATTGAGCACCCAAGATGTGCCAAGCATTGGACTGGATGTTTCCTGCATGTTGATTTACTTAACGAGGAGACCCTGTACAGGCCTTGAAATCCCCCTTGTAGATATAGAGAGGCCCTCCTGTCCCCACCCATTCTGCCACCACAGTCGGAGGCTCCTGGGAGCCCACCCTTACCCGTAAAGACAGGGTGTCTTTGCACTGCAGGCTGATGCCACACTCATCGGTGATCTCTGAGAGGTCTTCATCCTCAAATTCCTCCAGACTAATGTCATGGGTGAGCCTGGAATGGGGGATAGGAAGTTGAAGTTACACCCCGGAGCATGGCTGAGCCCACTGACATCTCCCCATTCTTCCAAAGGGCAGCCTCTCAAAGGCAGATCATAGCCCCCAGAGGATGGCAGCTGGGGTCCATCTGTGCCAATGCGGGGGGCAGCTAACAGGCTGGGAATGAGATTGGGGTTCACGCCGAGAGGGCAGTGGTGGAAAAGGAGGATCCAGGTTACTCCTGTGCCTCCCGGCTGGGAGGTGACCATCTTGGTGCCAACCAAGAGGCAGTGCCTGGAAGATCCAGCTGGTTGGAGCCTCAGCTCTGCCAGAGAAATACCTTTCCGGGTCAAGGCAGGTACTGACACCAGCTCACCCAGGGAGAGCAGGGAGAGTTAAGAAGAGCCTCTGAGGGATGCCAGGAGGAAGGGGGCTCCCTGTGCAATCCCTGCAGCAACAAGACCCAAGGTCCTGGCAGCGGGGTGGGCAGGGCCAAGGCCCCTCCCCAGGCTCCAAGGAGCGCACTCCGTCCCCCAGCCCAGGGAGACCCACACTGCTTGAGCCCTGGGAGTAAACAAAGGGAAATCTTGGTGTCTCATTAAAGACAGGGCCTTCAGGCTGTGTTCTTGGTCTCATCTCTTCAACCACGAAATTTCCTTGGCCAATAATGGACCCTGAACAGGAGGCCACACAGATGCAGTCTGGGAAGGCCCTGGGTTGACTCTGGGGCTGGAGGTGATGTGAGCTCAGGAGACGGACCAGAGCACTTCAGCACCAGAACCCTACTGGCCACACTGGAACCCCCTTTCCCAGGCCAGCCCTATGCTCCCACCCAGAAGGCAGGGCTGTGCCAGCCATTTGGGTGCTTGCCTGACACCTGCCCTGGCTCACCCTGGGCCCTGGGGATTCAACTTGATTTGTTTGGGTGGGATGTTGGGGAAGTCAGGGAACTATCCGAATCTTAAATAAGACCAGGAGATTGAGGCATGGGGCAAAGGGAGGCCCCCCAGCCCAAGGTCACCCAGGAAAAGAGGTGGCCCGACCCCCAGGAGAATCTAGGCAGCTCACCCCCACCACCTCTCACCACAATCAGACCAAACAGAAACCGGGAGCCCGCTGGGGCGCCCCATCCCCACCACCAACCAACCTCCCCTCGCCACCCCCACACCCCCTACCAGCGCTCCCACTGGTCCTCCAGCCAGCTGTCATTGTCTGGGCTGGAATCCATCTTCAGCACCAGCTGCATGGAGAACCCTGCCCGGCCGGGGGGCTGCAGGGCCCCAGGCCCACCCTCTCATGCCAGAAGGGTGGGGGGCCAGGGCTCGGGGCAGGGCTAGGGCCTCCGGCCTCACCGCCTGGGCCTGCCTCTCTGCGTCCAGCCCGCTGCAGAAGCCTGGGGAGCTCATTAAAGATAGATGGGCCGGGAGAGGAGGTAGCAGCCGCCGGCTCAGGCCCCAGCCCCAGCTCTTCCCAGGCCCAGCCCTCGGCTGCCGGCAGTTCCCTCCCCCCCGGCCCGCGGCGCTGCCGCCGCCACCTCCCCCGCGGGATCAGGTTACTGCAATCAATGCCACCGGCTCCACCTGCCCTTCCAGTGTCCCGGCGGGGGCTGGGGTGGCTCCTCTGCCCAGCCCAGGCTTGTGAGCAGATGGCAGAAATCCGGGATGTTTCCCCCCAAACGCCAGCCCTGATCTGCTTTAAAGGGCCAGCGCCACATTCGGTGTGCCTGGGTGGTGAGAGACTCTACGAATGGCTGCCACGTCGGCACTGCCACAGGCTCGGCCCCCACGCCCGTCAGGGAGGCTGCGTGGGCCCGGGCCCTGTCCAAAAGGTGCGGACTGGGTTGGGTCTGGCCTGCCCCTCCAGCCTAACTGGTACAGGACAAAACTCTTCCCCCCTTCCCAAGGCTCGATCCTTCAGGACCCAGGAAGGGCCTATTTAGGGTACAGGAGGCTCCCCTAAGGGCACCTCAGAGCAGGGATGGAAGGGGCTGCCTGGGGCATTAATGAGCTTCCTGTCACTGCAGGAATGAAGTAGAAGTTGGAAGACCCCTGGAGGGAACTGGTTAAAGGGATTCTGACCAGGGAAAGGGGCCTCTTCCAACCTGAAGTCCAAGGGTGGTAGGTCCCAGGCCATGGAGAGGGTGTGGCTGGGCCAGCAGGTGTGCAAGTGGGTCGTAGGCTGGGGAGGAGGGCCTGAGCTGAAAGCCAGGGCAGCCCTTCCTGGGTCTGGCCAGGGCAGGGGAGCACCTCTGGACTGGAACCCAGCACTTGGCACTCAGTGCCTGGGTGAACACTGCAAAGGCCAGTGCCATCGGGAGGGGCCCCTGGGACTCAGCCAGCATCTGGGAGCCTCGGACACCCCTCGTTCTGCTGGTGACCTCTGTGCACTTCTGTGCTCCCTTCCCCCTCCTCCCATAACCAACCTGGCTTCAAGTGCCTGCACATCTCCTCTCCCTTATTGCTGAGCCCTGGTCCCCCTCGCCTGTGCCCTCCCAGACCACTGTAGCAGCAGCCTCCCCACTGGCGTGAGTGCCCCAGTCTCCCCATGCCTGACCCACTCCACCCCACTTGCCACTATCAGGCAAAGCTGCCCAGAAATACAACAACCCCTGGCCAGAACCCTCCAAGGCTCCCTGCTAGCGGCAGCTTTCAAGGTCCCCATCTCCACATGTAATCTCCTGAGTACTGGTCAGTCCCTTTAAAGGCAGGCGCCTTGCTCAGGAACCTGCCTCCCATGACCCAACCCAGTGCATGACAGAGCATGTGGCAGGCTCTTCACCCATGCTTGCTGGAAGAAGGCTCAGTTCAGGCCCACTCCTTCAGGAAGCCCTCCTGGCTCCCCAGTGCCAGTGCACAGGGCTCACCTCCTCCAAGCCCTTACAGCCCTCCTGGCAGCACTCACTGTTGTCACCTCTATCATGGTGTGTGTCACCATCTGCCTGGAAGGGTGGACAGAGGAGAGGCCTCCAGAAACATGCCCCGCACCCTGGGCTGCTCCAAAGATGGATGCAGCTCACATCCAGATGCTGAGCACCTGCAGATACATGTGCAGGTACTCAGTACACATCTGCTAGATGTTTGTCAGAGGACACCCTCAGCCTCGATCCAATCCTCGCAAGCTCAAGTGCCAGGGCAGGGCCTGCAGGATCCCGCTTGGTCTTGGGCTGGGCACTTCTCCTTTCACTCTCAGCACCGTCCAATGTTCCTACTTCCTTGGATGGCAGGTGTGGGTGGGGCAGGAACAGGGGTACCACCCTTTGCAGAGGAGGAACTGAGGTTACCTGGGCAGCGATGGGAACAACTGAGCTGCGGGTCAGAAAACCTATGCTGAGCATGGGCTGGCTCCACTGGGGTGGCTTGAAGGGGGCCTTATTGGACTTACTGGGTGCTTCTCATCAGTGAGGCAGAATGGCAGCCTGGTCACTGTTTCAGGCTTGGAGGAAGAGGCCTGAGATCAAATCCTGATTCTTCACTTACAAGGAGCGGCCACTCCACCTCCTGAGCAGCTGCCCTCCCCGGTCACCAACCTTATGCTGTCTCCCTTAATCCGCACCACCACCCTGGGAGAGGGTTTTATATTGCCCATTTTACAGATGAGGTACACTAAGGCTCAAACATAAGGAACCCAGTTTCCATGTATAAAATGAGGCCACCATCCCTGCTTACCCGCTTCAAGGGTGCAGGTGAGGATTAATGGAGTGGATTGTTTGTGAGTTGCAGAAGGTTGTAAGGTTACTCCATGGATCAAATTGACCAGGAACCCCCTCTACCAGCCCCCTTTCCCCCAGACTCTGCCATGCCCACCCTCTTCTCCAGGTGTTCTTGGTTTCCTGGCCAAAGCCCTGGAAAGCCCAAGCTGCTTTGTGGAGGGAAACAGATCCTTGGTCCCTCCAGGCTCAAGGAAAACAACTGTGGGGAGAGAGGGAAGGAGGGGAGGATGGGAGGAGTAGAGGAGAGAAGGAAGGAGGGAGGGGAGCAAGGATGTGCCTGCTGCCTCAGCCTTGCTCATGGAAACCTGAGTCCTGAGCACAAGGAAGCCCCCATCAGGCTGAATGACAATCCCCTGCAGGTTGGGCCCCTGGCTTCTAGGTCTGGAGACTTCAGCAGCTTCCCTTCTAGGCAGCCACTGCCAGTTGCTCAGAACCTGCCTGCTTGTCTTGAGTTAGATGATCCCCGGGTCTCTTCCATATTAACATTTGGTTACTTTTGTCTGAGACCTCTCTGGCCTGTGGAGTTATCGCTATACCTGAGGCCCTCTCTTCCTGCATTAACCTCATCTGCTCCTCTGGGTGCCCCAGTCCTTTCCTCTGGCCAAGCAGACTCCTGACTGCTTTCTGAAAATGCCACCCTCCCCGCCCCCTCACTCTGAGCTGAGCCTTCCTAAACGGCCCTGAACAAATGGGCCTTTTGCATTCTGATGTTTTCATGGCCTTTTCCCTTGTCCCACACTGTCCTATTTCTTGGTGGTCCCTGTTCCTACTACAGCAGGCCTAGGGCTAATCTGCTGCTTCAGCTCAATAGCAGGCTGGGTTAAAAGTGTGGGCAAAGTAAAGGTTAAGTGGTGAACTGCTGGGTCTTTAGCTGAGCAAGGCCAAATCTGAGCCAGGCACATGGCTCTCCAGAGGCCATTCTGAAGCCTTCCTGTCCTCAGCTGTGCCATAGTGAAGTGAGGATGCCAGCCGAGTGACCTTGAGCCCCGCCCTTGGTGCCACCTGGGCCCCTGGTGACAGAAAGCATCTGCGGTCCAGGGGCCCAGCCCATCTCTCTCTATGGCCCCCAGAGCTGGGCTCCCAAAACTTTCAGGGGGGTGGCTGCTGATCAGATGCTCTGCTCTAACTGGGTTCCCCATTTCCCTGGCTCCCCTGCAAGCCACTCTCCACTAAGGAGCCAAAACCAACACTTGAAATGCAAATCTGCTGTTGCCACCCCTCCCCAGCTCAGAACCTTTCCAAGGCCTCCCCTGGCCCATAGGGAAAGGAGCCAAAATTCTCACCTGTAGGCCAGGTAGGGCCTCCCCTCCCTTTCCTTCCCCTCTAGCCGATACCCCCCCACCCCCACCCCCCCACACTCCTGCATGGCCAGCTTCCTCAGCAGTTGTATCACCTCCTCAGAGATGCCTTCTCTGTTTCTCCCTGACCAGGCCCAAACCCTCTGCTATGGGCTCTCTTAGTCCCTCTTGCTGGCTGTGCCCACATCACTGTAAAGCTCCCTTGGATTTTCTGAGGTGCTGGTTTCCCCTCCAAGCACTGAACCCCTGGGGCAGGAATTATGTCTTTCCTGATCAACAGCTACCTGTGTGGTACCAAATAGGTACTTAATAAATGTCATTGACTGAATGAACCAGTGGTGTCCCTGGGGATTTCAAGAGGTTCCTCCGATACATCTCTAATCAGCCCCCTTTCAGTTCAACTTCCTGGGTCCCTGGAAGATGGCGCTGGCTGGAATGGTGGGTGGGGAGCGTGCCAGGCCCAGCCGCCTTCCCCACCCCCCAGTGCTGGGTGGACACCGGGTCAGGCTGGGTCTGTTCCTTTGGTCTGGAATTCCCTTCCCTGCCAATCTACCCTCCAGTGAAAATTGCATCCAACCCAAGAAACCGAGTCCCAAGGAACAACTCCTTCTTGGGATTATAATGGGGCTTGTCTGCTTATACACTTTGTGCTGATATGTAGCAAGAACTCTGGGATCCTGTGGTTAAAAGGGGGAAATTTTAGGTTGTACATATGTTACTAGAATAAAATTAAAAAAAAAATCATAGGACTATACAACATAAACAGTGAACCTAATGTAAACTATGGACCACAATTAATAGTAAAATGATAATATTGTTTCATCAATTGTAAGAAAGGTATCACAGTAATGCAAAGTATTAATAATAGGAGAAACTAACCGTGTATGAGGGGGATGGTATATGAGAACTCTGTATTTTCTGCATGATTTTTCTGTAAACCTACAACTTCTCCAGTAAAAAAAAAAAAAAAAAAGATCCTGGGATCCAGAGAATCAACTTTTGGGAAACAATCCCACAAGCGGGAAAACTTTTATATGCAGGATGTTTATTCCTTCTAACAGAAAACAGTGGAAAACAACCAAAATGCCCAGCACCACAGTGAGGGGGCTGTTAACCTGTGGCCATCCATGGGATGGAACATTATGCAGGCTTTTGGAATGAACATTACAAACTCTGTGTATTGGTGTGGAAAATGGCAACTAACAATGAGCAGAAAGGCAGAATGCATGACCCTCTGATTTCACCACACTGAATCATACACACAGGAAAGGAATCACTAACATCTTTTCTCCTTTCTGTCCTGGGTCACCCCAGCCGGGCACCAGGCTCCCCGTCCCAGCCTGGGTGTTGCCCACCCTCTCTTGGCACTGTAAGTTTACTGAGATCAGGGGCCACCATATTTGCCTTGTCACCAACTCCCCAGCCTTGCTCCAGTCCATGCACAAAGCCCAAGACACTGCACACAGCAGGTGCCATACAAATGACTATTAAAGGCAGTACTACTGTTTGGCAGAGTCACTGGAGGCTCCGTGAGAGCGGGCACTATAGGTCAGCCATCTATTTCCCCAGGACTTAGAACAGGGCCAACATGGTAGATGCTCCAACATATTTTGCATGAGTCCAAGAGTAGGGCCTAGGGACACAGGCGGCATCCTAGAACGGGTAAGAATTCCTAAGTGGGGATGGTGGTGGTAACACCCATTGGGCTCCAAGCTATAATTGGGTTGTGGCCTATTCCAGGAATCCAGAAACCAACATTAGGGCTCCGATATCAGAGAGCTGGGATTGAAATTCTGCCTTGGCCAAGTCTGGCTTGTGTGACACAAGGAGCTGAGCCTGCCTGGGGTTTGGGGCTGGAGGTGGCTCCATCAGCAATAGCTTTTCCCACCCCTCCATGCTCCCACTAAAACCTGGCTGGTTGAACAGGGCCTGGGGCTCCCAGAGAAGGGTCTTCTGTTTGGTCTGGCATTCATGACCTTCCTCCCCGGCCTGCTTGCAACTCACTCCCTTTAATTGTAAGCCGCTCGTTGGATTCTGGGTCCCAGTCTCTCTTGGTTTTACCCCCACCTCTCTGCTCCTTCTCTGCCTCTGTGTGTCCTGTGAGGGCTGGCATCCCTCAGCCTGGGTCCCGGGCCGTCCCCCCCACCCCCCACCTCACTCTGCTCAGTTCCCCCGGCAGAAGTTGTCTCGGAGGGTTCAATGGCCATCTCTCTACCTACTGAGCTCCCAGGGCCTTTGGCTTCAGCCCAATCCTTTCCCCTGAGCTCCACACCCAAAGCTTGCTTGAGTCCTCCAACCGGGTCACCCAATGATCCCTAACCTCAAATTTGCAGCCCCCAGTGACTTTACTACCCTGCCCACCCCAAATCTCTTGTCTCCCAGAGAGCACCTCCACACCCCAAGGGGCCTCAGCATCATCTTGGATCCCTGCCTCTCTTCTGCCCCTTACACTACCTCTTGCCAAGTTGCCCAGTCCACCTCCTTGATCTTCCCCACATCCTCTCCCCATCCCTCTTCCCACCCCGAGGATGGCCAGTGTCTCAGCTGGTCTCCCTGCTTCCCCATTCATTCCCTACCCAGCAGCCAGAGCGCTCTTCCTAAAATATCAGCCTGAGGCTGCCGTCCCCTACCTAAACCCTCGCAGGCTCCCACTGCTCCTCAGTGAAAGTGCCTGCACACCCTGCTCTCTACACACATGCCCAACTGGATGTCGAAGACAACTCCTGGTTTCTAGCTTTTTGCACTCACTGCTTTCTCCTTCTTGTTGGATGACACTCACCCCTGCATTGGGCCTGAGCTGAGACGGCTCTTCCTCTGGTGAACTTTCCTAGACCTGCTGAGCCTGGTCATCACCACCCCGATCAGCCTGTCTGGTAGGGCCTTGTCTGTCTGTCTGTCTCCCACTACTCCTTCACTTGCATGACGACAAGACCCATGTTTCTGCCTCTGGAGTGTCTGCCCAGTGATCCTGGCAAAGAGCAAACAGTTGTTGAGTGAACAAAGGAAGAACAAATGTGTATAACCTAATGATCAGATCAATGAGGAGGACTCCACACTTCTCAGGAGCCTCAACTCCCATCCCTGAGGCAGGGCCCGAGGGCAGAAAGGACACCATCCCGGGAGTCATGAGGCCTGGGCTCTGTCCCACTCTGCCACAGCATGTTTGCTGTGTGTTCTTGGGAAAGCCACTTGCCTGCTCTGATGTCCACTTCAGTCAAAGGGAGGGGGATTGGTTTGGATGAGCTGATTTCTAAGGTCTCTCTCAGACCATGACTTTCCTTCCACACACTCAAGTCAGGCTGCTCACCTTGCTTCCCACAAGCACCCCCTTGTCCCCGCTGCTCCCCCACCCCCAGTGAACCGTCCTTCTTCTTCCTCCCACCTATCCAACTCCAATCCATTCCAATGTGTTAATTTCTAGATTTTCTTTTCTAGAGGTTTTTTTTTTTAAATATTGAACATGTATCACTTTAATTTAAATTTTCTTTATTATTTTGTAAGTTACAGAACTATGCTCATTGTAAAAATAAGGACTCAAATAATACAGATATATGTAAAATAAGAAGTAAAAATCCCTTATCAAATACCATACCCAGAGGTAATCTATTGGACCATTTCTATAATCAGAAACAAACAAACAAACTCCACGTGTATTGTTTTAAAACAACCACTAACACACAAGTGCTGCCTTTCTTTCCAGGTCACCCCACAGTCTCCTTCAAGATCCCAAACTCACAGCTCTCCTTTCAGGGTGATTCTGAAATCAGACTGCCTGGGTTCAAATCCGAGCTCGGCCACTTCATCTGCGAAGGGGGATGACAACACTACTCTCTTTCCGTGGTTACAGTGTGCAGTAGCTGCTCTAACACCTGGAAAGTGCTTTGAGATGAGCCTGGGCTAAGCAAGTATCCCCCAAGTGTCTGGCACTGGTTATTCTCTGATCTGCACTGGATGTTATCCTTGGTGAAATAATAAACCAATACATAATTATTGAGCACCTATTACATGCTGGGTATTGGGGATACAAAATTTAGGTACTGACCCCTCATGCCTTCTGGGAACTGACAGCAGAACTGGGGGCCCAGGAGCACATGCACGATAATAAAAACAGCCCTGTGTGAATACGGCTCTGACGGCTCTTGAAACACTCAACATGTGCTGTCTCATCTAGGACCGCTCTGAGCAGGGGTCAAAGCCAGCATCTTGGAGAAGAAACAGAGGCTCAGGGGGCTAAGTGCCCAATTAAGAAGGCCAAGCCAAGATTCAAACCCAGGCCAGCTGGATCCATCACCCCACTGAAGAGTCACAGGAAAGCACTAGCTGTCCAGGGTTAAACCGAGTTGGGCCAAGTGCTGGGACAAAGGAAAGTGGGGGCTGCTGGAGTAGGCGGGACAGGCCCTGTGAGGCCTGGGACACGGACGCTTATCATTCCCACAAGCTGGCCTTGTCTCCCCAGCCAGGCTGTGGCATCCCGGAGGGCCAGGCCCACGCCTCAGCCTTTTTGTGGACCGTAGCCCTTGCCCCACCTGGCCCCGAGCTGAACACACACTCACTGGCTGATGTTCACTCCACCAGCTGCTCTCACTACACCCTCTGCGATAACCTGCTGGCCAGGGGCAGGGCAGGGACAGAGCACTGGGCCAGAGGTAGGGCCTGGTGAGTGGACAGAGACACCAAGACCTGGGTTCTAGTCCAGCCCCAGCCTCTGATTTTCCTGGGGTCCTGACGCAAGCCACTCGGCCTTCCTCTCAACTTCCTCATCTTTACAATGGGCAGACCTATCCCCACTGACAGGTTATGAAAATGCTTTGGGCATTAATGAGGTATACAGAGGACGGCTTGCATGGAGGAAGGGCACTTGTTGCACTCTGATTCGATGTACATGACCTCATTTCTGGGCAGGGATTCATATTAATCAGCCCATTTAACAAAGGGCAAACATCTGCCCAGGTCCTGCAGCTACAAAGTGATGGGTCTAGGATTTGAACACAGGCCCCTCTGGCTGGGCCCTGATGGCTCTCACAGGGCTGCAGGGCTTCCACACAGGCAGCCAGTGTTTGTGTGGAGCAGCGTGTGTCTCGGCAGATGGAGCCTTCTGCCCTGGCCTCCTCCATCTGGTCCTCCCGGCTCAGCTCGGGGCCGCGGGGGAGGTTCCTGGGCCTGATGATGCCATTAGAGATCCCCAGGGGTCCCTGCCCACCTGAGGGCCAGGGAGTCAGTGACTGCCTGGTCAGAGGAGGGGCTGGCGCCAGAGCCCAGCTGGGGCTTGGCTGGGGTGGGGGCCCCAGGAGAGGGGAAGGCGCCAGCTCATTAGACGGAGAAACAGTGAGGTTTGTCTAAGCCCCCTTCTCCTGGGCTCTGGAGCAGTTGCACCCCCCTCTTCCTTTTCACCAACTAGGGGCCAGGTTTTCAGGGGAGGGGCATCTATCCCTGCACCCCCAAAACCCACCCTTCCCTTCTATGAAATCTACCTTCTAGCCCCCCTGAAGCCAGGTAGGGGGCAGGGAGGAAGAGCAGCTCAGGTCAGGGTTCTGGGTACTTACCCCAAGGGTACCCCTGAGGGGCCCTAGCTGTTCTTGGATCTCCAAACCAGGCTCCCCCTCCCTCAGCTGGGCCTAGGACCCCCAGGTTAGTACTGCGGTTTCTACACCTGACCAGGTCCGTGCTTGCCCAAGTGTACAGAGGGTCCCTTCCTCGCCCTGCGAGGCCTGGGAGTTAGGCCAGAGAGGGCTGGGGGAGGGGCCCACGACTCCCTCCTTCCAGTACCAAGGCGGTCGGTTGCCTCAAGAAACTGGGACCCACGGGACCTCTCCAACCTGCTCCCATCTCTATTCAGAAGCCTTCGGACTGGGCATAGGCAAAGCCCCAGCCTGTCTGTCTCCTCTGGGATCACAACCGAGACCCAGGCCCAGTCGCAGCCCCAAAGTAGGTGAGAAGGCGGCCTCAGCGCCCCCTCCTCCAATGCCGGCGCAGGCTCTCCCACCTTAGGATACGGAATGGCAGAGGGAGCAGCGCCATGAAAATACAGCAGCTATCAGTCTGGACTTGAGGCTAAGGGGGTCTGAGTGGGGGCTCTGTCCAGGGAAGAGATTCGCTCCCGGGATCCGGCGTGCGCGTGTGTGTGTTGCGCCGAGGGAAGGCATATCAGTTTCGGCTGAAGGGCGGGGCGCGAGAGGATTCTCACCTGAAATTGGGAGGCGACGCGATGTGCAACCCCAGGAACGGGGAGGCGGCCGGCGGGGACGCGGCCCCCCCGCCCAGGCCGCCGCTCTCTCGCTCCGCCATTCTCCCGCACAGCCCTGGCCATCCGGGCGGAGCGCGGCGCGGAGGAGGCGGCGGCGAAGGCGGCGGCAGCGGAGGAAAAGGAGGCGGAGGCGCGGCGACAAGGCCGCCGCCGTCGCGTGGCTCCTGCTGGGGCGGGCGCGGCGGGCGCACCTGCGCAGGGCAGGGCACGGCTCCGCACCGCGAGCCGCTCCCGGGACTGGCGAGAGCCCCACTGCGCGCACCCCCGCCCCCGCCCCCGCGGCGCTCTCCGAGGTGCTGAAGTCGCCGCCCCTGTCGCCCCCGGGCTTGGCCCAACTCCACCCTAAACTCGACCCCAGGCCCCCTCCCCTCGCGAGGCCTGCGGTCGTCCGTGCGGGTTCTGCCAGTTCTGTCCCTTGGGGCGGGCCTAGCGCCGGAGTGTAAGTTAACTGACCGACCTTGGGCCCCAAGGCTCTGGTTGGCCCCCGTAGCAGACAAAGAAGGCAATGAAAGCAGGCAGGAAAGGAGGGTCACGGAGGAAAGCGAAGAGAAGAGGGTGCCCCAGAGGGTTCCTAGAGCAGAAAGGTTTGGAGTCAGGTGGCGTGAATTCAGTCTGTTTCCCTAAGTGACCAGACAGGAGAGAAGGGGCTGTGGGCCAGGACGGGAGCCTTGCATTAGTGATTTATCAATCCTAAGGTTCAATTTTCTCACCTTTGAAATGAGGACAGGAATGGCTTCTCGCATAGTTGTCATGATGATGAAATGTAATACAAATGTGTTGTCACTGGAAGTCAGGCCTTCCTCAACACTGCACCTCCTGTTGTGGTCCAGGCTTCACCTCTTTCCTGTCCCCTTATCTTGACCCCAAGGACCCTCCCTAGAGGGTCAGAGGGGCCAGGGGGCTTGCTGACACCAGGGACCTGTCTTTTCCTACCCTATCTGTTAACGTCTTGGGATTCAGTGCCTCCATCCCTGCTAGGTTGGGCTGTGGTTCCTTTTGCTCCTCTCTTTGCTCAGAGAGCTGAGCCTGGGCCTCCAGCCCTTCTGGGCCCCATGTTCCGCAGGTGAGTTCTTCACAGAGCATGAGCTGCTTGGCACTCAGGCTGCTGGCCAAGGCCAGGGCCCCCACTTTGGAGGGTCAGAGGCTCCGGCCAAACCTCACTGGCTTCCCTGGCCAACTAAGAGAACCACAGAGGCCCCATCCTTCACTGTTCTCTGAATAATAGGCAGAGCATTTTTTAACAGCTTGTGAATTCCTATTTGCAAATCTGAACTGCCCACTGGTCATCATGGCCCCTTTCCTTAAATGTAGCTCCTAGAAAGGAGCTGTAGGCACCCACCCTGCAGAAAATAAGCCCCATCTCCAGCCCTGAGGACATCCCAGTACTTAGAACCAAAGGCCCTGGTTGCTTCTCTTTTCCCTGCCGCTGGCACAGGCACTTTTCTTGAGGTCCTTACAGTAACCAACTACTGCTATGGTACCTGGATTTTTCTTCAAAGAAAGCACTTTTGCAGTCATGGCTAATAAGCGTTATTACTTCAGAGTGTGCTGGCTCAGCTAGGGAGGATGGGAAGGTCAGGAGTATGTGTGTATATGTTTGGACAATCCCTTTTGCAGAACCTTTTGCCCCAGAACAAAGGAATTTTAGCCCAGGGGCCAAGCCAAAGCCACATCAGACAGAAACCAGCAGGAGAGAGGGAAGGAGGCCAGCAGAAGTTTCAAAGCAGGGCTGAGAATGAAGCAGGCCTCAGGGTCAAGTCCCTCCCTTTCCCAATCTGTACAGGGCCAAATGTGATATTCCTGGGCCTTGCATGAGCTCTTCCCACAGGGAGTTAGGCTGTGGGCTACAAAAGCTCCCAGTCCCAAAAGTCCAAGTTTAAGAGGAATTACTAACCAGCAGGAAAGCCCATGCACACTACAGAGAGAGAGGTCACTTCCTGCCCAGATGACATGGGAGAAAGACGGCATCCAGGCCAGAGCCAAAGGGCCTGTGTCCCCTCCTCACCACACAGAAGCAGCTCAAGTGGATGCTAGTAACGTAAAGGGCCTAGAGAGGGCCGTGACACTGACTGATCCCCTAGCCTGGGGGGCCTAAGTGGGCTGAAGGCTGGGGGCCCACAGGACAGCACTCAGGAACCTCCCATCCTTGGCTTGGAGTGCTCTGCATCCTCTGGCCAGCTGATCCCAACTCTGGCCACCAAACTTTGCTCCCCTGGGACGGCCCCCTCCCTCCCACCAAGAAGGAGTGACAGGCTCCTGGCTCCAGCAGAAACAAGACGGTTCTGGCCTAAGACCTCACTCAGGCTCAGCCTTAAAACTCCCAGACCCGAGACTTCTCATAAGATTGACAGTGGCACAACTCTGCTTAGACAGGATCAGACATTTATAAAACAAGTGAATATTCACAAACCAACTGTGGGAGAAACACACCTTCCCAGTGATAGAAAATCTCTGTATAAAGTGCATTTTGCTTGCGACCATCTCTTCCCCATGATGGCCATTGGATCAAGATTGGGGACATGACTGCAGCAGCCACCAGGGCCACCTGTGCTAGATGGGAGCCACAAAGCCACTGGCCATACCCTCTCCTCACCCCTCCCCTCCCAGCTCTAGGAGTGGACTGCTCCACTCCACTGGAAGGTTGTCCTGGGGGTGGGCCAGCATGCCAGGGATGGTGAAGAAGTAGAGGGAGGTGGTCCTGGCAACTTTTACTTTAGAGGAGAGAACCATCATCAAATATAGGCAGGACAAGGGAATCACCCTGATGTTTGAAGGTGCTGCTAAATAAATACTGACTCTGGCCCTAAGCCCTCTGGCAATCTCATTTTTCAGATTACCCCTTCCAGACTTACTCTACAGCCCTTCTGGCAATGGCTCCTGATTGTCTTTCCTCCTGGTGGCTGGGGCTGAGGGAGCAGGGAAGCCCCCAACCCAATGCTTCAAATGCACACCATCTCACATGCCCTGCTCCCCTCTCCCCACGCTTCGATTACGGGACATTTCTAGTAAGGGTGACATACACATAACAGTTGGAATCTAAAGGCAGCTCTCTGGCTGAGAAAACCTGAGGACATCTCAGGAAGAAGCCTGTCAATGTGCCAGACAGTTGTAGGAGACAGGGGCCTGGCCCCAGGGTTCTGGTCTGAGGACAGAGGACAGTGAGGGACAGGGCTGGGGCCAAAGGAGTTAACAGTTATGAGGCTAGGTAAGGTCACAGGGGAGGTAGAGAGGAGATGGCCTAGAGGCCAGATTAATGTAACATGTGAGAACAAAAATTCAAAGAGGAATCAACCTCTCAGCTACACGTACACATGTAGGTGCACACATGCGCGCGCACACACACACACACCTTGTGGCTCAGGTACAGGCCACATGGTAGAAGGAAGACTTGCTCCAGTTAACCACACAGTCCTTGTTTTCATTGAGACTTTTTCAACAAAGGCCTTTGACGGTGGGAGGGGAGAAATGGGAGGCACAGGCCGCTTCTGGAATGCAGGGCTTGGCTTCTCTGAGTCAAACCTCCCACTTGCTGCTTCTGGCAGGGTTGGCATGCTGGGTTTGATCTCTATGTGGACCTCTGCCAACGACCCCTGGCAGTCCCTACCCACGAGTCCATCTGCCTGGGTCCTCAGAGTCCAGCTACCGGGACAGCTGACATGGCAGCCTGGATGCTGACCAGCCCAGGGCAGGCCCTGGAAGCCTCCAGAATGGACTGGAATGGCTTCTCTGGCTGGATTTCAGCTGTCCTCACTGGCAGCATTGTGGTGCCTTGGAGAGTGGTTAGAGGGTCCAGGGGGCTTGCTGACACCAGGAACCTGTCTTTTCCTGAGGTTCTATGCCCCAAAAGGCAGATGTGCTGTCTCAGTACCATGCACCCACTGCACCAGATATCTGGGAGTCCTTCCATATGATGGTGGAAACTTCTCAGAGCCAGCATCTGTCTACGGCCTCATGGTCAGTCCTGGACACCCAAGGAATGGTCTGGAGGACCCAGCAGCAGGGAGTTTTAAAATAAGGAAGAAGCCAGACCAGGTAGCTTGGTCTACTCCAGCCTGCCCAGCCTCCAGGTCAAAAAGTAGGAACTCAGCAGGGCTTTCAGGCTTTCTCTAAAATACCATACTTGTGACAAGAGCCAAAAATGTTGTCTTATTGCTCCTTGGTCTGACGTGAGGAGGGAGGACCAGGGTGGTAGATGCCAGAATCCCATTAGGGTCCTACCACTGTGCTCCATCATGTAAGCCATTGGCTGGCAGGGACAGGACTTAGCTGAAAGTCACTGCTCTGACTTCCAGCCTTGTGTCTGGAGGCTGGAAAACAGTGCTTGGGATGAAGTGTGCTACAGGTACTACTCCAGCCCAGGCAGCATTCAGAATCACAAGAGTGTCAACAGATGCATGCACACGTTAACAGGCACACCACTCCTTCCTCCGCATGCACACACACACATACACACACATTCTCGCTCTCTCCATCGGTGACCAGCTGTGTCCGCAGTTTGCACTCTGCTACCATGGTGGCTGCCCTGGCACCCAGGCTTTGCTCACGGAGCAGTGGCTCTGCAGCTGGAAGAGAAAAACAAGTGCAGAAAGGAGCATTCAGGAGGCTGCTCGTTACCCAGGGACACAAGTGCCTCTGGTTGCTTCTCTGGGGACAGATTGGGAACTGGGAAGTACCTTAATAGAGAAGTATAGGCCCAGCAGTGCCAGGGGACAAGGCTGTTGCTGGGATGCCACTGGGCTGACTGAACAATGGCCCTGTGAATGCTTACACAGGACAAGCTGTCCCCTGCAGGCCCTCTGGGCCTCCTCTGCTCCAGGTCTGAGGGCAGCAGTGGAGGTGGGAAGGCTATATGCGCCTCACTTGAGGCCTCTGGTGATATGTGCTCAGATACAAGAGCAATATCTGAATCTAGACAGAATGGCTATTGCCAGAGAAGAAGAATCAGAGGAAAAAAAATGGTCAGAAGAGAAGCCAGCTGGGACCAGTAATTCTGAAGATGAGGGCAGTGACTGAGTTTAGAATCAGCAGGTGAGCAAATTTCCACATATAGATGAGAGAATCCTGGCACAGTGCTACAAGACTGGGGCGAGGAGACACAAGATGACTCATTCTGGAGATTTTTAACATCCTGAATCTGGGGCAGATGGAAGAAATGGCCTCATCTCTGATAACAGAAGACAGTTGGTAAGCTCATCTTGATGGTGGGTTGTCTATTTAAATAGTTTGGTGTGGCTGCGAGGCTGTAGAAATGCAGCGTTCCATTTTGTACAGTCAAAATGTTGGTGAGGCAGGTAATAGCAGAACTGTTTACTGAGCCTACTATGGGTCAGGCACTATACACTTGTAATGTCATTAATGCTGAAGATTTGGCTCCATTTTTACAGATGAGAAAACTGAAGCTCAGAGTGGATAAGTAATTAGCTCAAGACTACAGTATTCTAAGTGGCAGAGCCAAGACAAGAAACCCAGATCTGACTCTAAAATCCCTATTTTTACATTACAGTATCACCCATTAAGACCTCTTAGAGGACATGAAAAGAAATTCAACATGGTGGCATAAAGACTAATATTTCATCAATATACATGGAAGTCAAGATGTTATTAGAAAAGGGGAAATCCTCTTAAGAATCAAAGACACTAGAGACGTGGACTCAAAATCAGTCTTCCATCACATGCAACTCTTTCAAGGTCACGTGCTTAATCTGGAGCAGATTTTATCCAGATGCTGATAATTTATGCAGAAGCTGGACAAAATAAAGAGCAAATGTAGGTATAAATACTGTGTGGATCAGCATTGTGTGCCTTGTTCTTTAAAATGTGTATTTTTTCACCAATTTTTCCCCTTAAGTTTATACTACAGCATAGCCATATTTTTCACCACAAAAAATATATTTGTTACTAATGTGTGTATATGTTTATTCAAACAAGCTGTGAGTATATATTCCATATACAAGTCTGTCTCAGCTCCTGTCATTGAGCCAAAGAGATGACAACTATTTTTCTGAAACAGAAAATTTCAGGATTGGTTTAGTATACCACCATAGTATCACCTGATGCCTCCATTTTCTGTATTTTCTCCACCTTCACAGGTAGGGGAAAGAAAAAGAATGCTTTAAGAGTCCTTAGAACAAGGGATCTTAAACTGGGGTTCTGGAACCTTCAAGGGACCAAGGTTAGGCTTAGGGGTAGTCCATAAAGACCCTGAAGTTATGTGCCAGTTTTTGTATGTGTATGAGTAAGTACAATTTTCTGGAAATCTTTATCAGACTCTCAAAAGGATGGTTAATCCAGAAAGGATTTAAGAATCAATGCCAAAGTTTAGGAGCCAAGGGAGATGAGGTGCATAAAGTGAATTCAGTAACAACTCACACATATACTGACTTAGGCATTATTAGTTGTGGGCCAGGGAGGTGGTAATGTCCTGGTCTTGGATAAGCTCCAGTGACCCAAATCCCTGTAGGGCAGGTTGATGGCTTCCTCAATACTGAAAACCAAGGTTTAGAGGAACCAGAGAGTCCTAGTCTAAAAAGCTAGTCAAAGGTCTGCTTAACTAGTTACTGAACCTGCTTACTCAGCAGACAACTTGATCCTGTGCTCTTGTTCTCAAGCTAGGGCTTCAGTCTGCAGAAAAGGGGACCTGGGGAAATCAAATGAGATACTTCAGGGAAGTGATGACAGGCAGCGCCAAAGGAAAGGGAAGACTGGCCTGGGCAGAGACACAAGGGAAAAGTCGACTAAAAAAACATGCACTGAAAAATCAATCTCTTCGTTATCCAACTTCTTCAACCTGTCATGAATACAAGAAACACAGAGGCAGCTGGAACAAAAAGTAAGTTAATGGCTGCCTCCCTCTGTGCCCCTGTATTAGTCAGGATGGCCCCCTGGACACCCCTGCCCTCACACCCCATCCTATCCATTAGATGTAAGTCCTCCCTTCCCCCCAGTCCCAGTCCAAGGGGGAGGGTGTACATGTGTGCATGACTGAGCTTATGTTAGCAGACGGTACCACAACAGCTGAAGGTTTGGAGGAAACTTTGGAGGCTGTAATCAAAACTAAAATGTTTTTCCTCTCCCCACCATACTGGGCAAGGCACAGTGCCCAAGATCTGAACAAGGCCAAGGGTTTGGTGCCAGCTCCCAAGTTAGGGCCAGGGAAGCACAGCAATGCAGCTGGGCCTGGATGACATACAAAGCTGAAGCTCCTTGCTCAGCCTAATTCCTCAGTTCACCACACCCTAACCCTTCTTGTACCATACAAATCATAAAGAAGTGGAGGGGACATCACTCATGAAACAACTACTTTTTGAGTGCCAGGAAAGTGCTGGGGGATGAAGACTGAGTCACTACTTCCTCATTTTCAGATTAGGAACTGAGATAAGATTCAGATATTGTAAAGAGGGTAATCCAGGCTCTTTTCCAAATGTCATGCTGCCTTCCACTCCAGTAACTGTGTAGCATATTACAGATTGCACAGTGACTTTCACATTCATTATTTTAAGTAATGAGGGAGTATACAATTAAACAAATGTCAAAAAAGACAAGGATGAGATTCTAAAAATCAGGTTTTACTTAATGAAGCTCCATGGTTAGCAAAGCTCAGGTGAAGTGCGCAGGCAGGAGGGGAAAGAGGTGATACCTGGCCATGACCTTCATATTCAGCTAGGCTTCTCTCCACAGATCACTGTGTGCCAGCAAAAGGGCAAATAAAACATGTGAGCTATTCCCCTGATGGAAAAAACAATTGGACCAATGAGAAAAAAATCTGTAAACAATTCGAGGATAATGGAATCCTGAGCAGTCAGCAGCTTTGGGGATTATGGAGAACCAGCTGAAATGACTGCCATTTGGGGGCTGGCTTGTTTTTCAGTTTAGTGAATACTGTAAAACAAAACTAAATGCTTAATACACAGCTGGTGTGGATTTAAGGTAAGCATGGAACCTACTGATGTTAGGACATGTTTTCCCCCATATCAGTTTAAATTGTAAATAACTGTTTGCCCTGTGGATGGCCACAGGCCTGAGACCTTAGAAATCAGAGAATCACAAAACTATAGAGTCTCACAGATAAATGGGCCCTCAAAAGGTCTAGGTTGGAGCCTTCAGGCTTGTAAATAATTGTTATGCACACTTGACACCTAAAGCATTTCAGGAAGGTTATGTGTCCTGCCCAAAGTCATATAACTAAAAAAATGATAGGGGGGTGGGGTGGGGGTGGTAGGAAAGCAGGCAAGTCTCCTGCATCCCAACACAATATTCTATCAACTTAGGCCACATAGCTGCAGCTTTATGGTCTATTCAGCCCAAGAGGCTGGCTCTGACTGAAGTAATCACACAATCAAAGATGCCCTGGGGAGCATGCGCAAGATATATGTGATTTCATCTGCATGGTGCATTTTGCTTATTCCTTTTCTCATATATGGCTTTTCATTTTCTTTCCCCAATTTCTTTCTCTACCATGCTCAATGGGTAGGATAGGTGACAAGATGTCCAGGTCCCAGCCCAATGCTCAGTTAATCTTCCAAAAATGCCAGTTTGACTAGATGAGGATGCTAAACATCTTTAGGTCCAGATGCCACCACCAGCATATAGTAAAACATAAGTGTATTCTTAGCTCTCAGGGTTCCCAAAGAACACAGTGTCCTTCCCCAGTCTGTCTCGGAGGGAAGCTGTGCACCTGCCCAAGTCCTCTGACTTCTTGGCTCCCACTTCCAAACATAACAGCTTAGCCTGGCCTAACTATCCAATTAATCAGTGGTTAAGGGCATAGTAAACCTCTAAGAATCAATCCTTAGGATCCTAATAGGCTGACAATCTCCTAGACTACAGGGCAAACAACAGACACTTACCTCTCCACCCTTATAACACCTTCACTTGGAGTCACTGTTACAGCCTCTCAGCTGCAAACCACCCTCCTACCCCCAAATTTCCTCTCCAATCCCAGTTCAATGCCTGGTGAATCTTCCAAAAATGCATTTGATTATATCATTCTCCTGTTCCAAAAGCTTATAGAATCTGTATCATTTGTCTAATATGCTACTTGTCTTCTTTTTCTAATCAGACTGTTAAATCCCTGTGGATGGGCATCATGCCACGTTTTATATACCTGATGCATGCCCTTCCTCCTATGGCAACAATTTCATGCTAGATTGGATGCCATCAGTTTACTGAGCAATCTTGATCCAGACATTTAACCTCTCTGTTCTTCCATTTTTTCACTTGAAAATCAAAATACCAGCCTGGCAAACTCCAGATTTGTAATAGAGAATGATCCTTCCTTAGTGTCACAGGGCTAAGAGGTAAATAAGAGGCAGAGGCTGGTGCTTCTAGAAACAAGAGAGCACAAATCTCCCCATCAGCAAGGTCTCTGACAAAGAGCCTAATAAAAGGCACAAGCCTCAGACACTCACAGGGTTACTGAGTATACAAGCTCAGACACCCAAAAAAGATGGCCCCTGCCCTGGCCCTGAAGAGAGAAGACTTGAGGAGAGAAAAAAAAAAGAGAGAGAGAATCAATCAGTTCCATTGAGAAAAACCACCCTCCAATTAATGATGCAGACGTCACACACAGGGAAGAGCTTGAGATGATGACTCAAAGTGGACAGTAATTTACATTTCTCCAGAAAGGCACAAAAGGCCCTTCCTTCTTTGGGGAAGGCAGACCCATTTTTTTGTTTAGGATGCTTCCAAGAAAGATGAGAGCTGACAGGGAAGCACAGAGCCTAAAGTCAAGAGAATAATTGTAGAATTGCTACAAAAGGCAAAGATGAAGGAGAGACTCGGTCAGCTGGTCCTTAGGGGAGCTGAACTTGCAAAACTTCTAGAGAGGGCTGGGCTGACTGAGCCACAGCAAGGCCCTTTTTCTGAAGGTAAGTGTTGCCCTCTGCTGGCCTGCCTCTAGAACACAGCCTGTTGGGGAGAGAGCAGGGAACTTTGAACATCTTCAGCCCCTGCTACCAGACGGTTTCTCCCATATCCTAGTCTCTGCTGCATTTCTGTTGGATTTGATAGGCTAGAAAGAGCCCCCTCCCTCCACCCAATACAATATTTTTTCCCTTAAGCTGGCAAAGAAAGAAAAGGGCTCTCTACTTTTAAATTTTCTCCTAAATTTTAGAAGGCATAACAGTCAGAATGGTGGAATTTTTTGAGCCCAGATCTGAAAAATCACGCAGTCCCAACTAGATTTTTTTCTAGTTTGCTATATCTTAACCTTCAGCTGGTTAAGGGCAGTAGTTTTCAAACTACTCTCTCCTCTCTCGCACCTCTCTCTCACCTTCCTTCCTCAAGGTGAGTCTAAGCTGC
>PVKY010003259.1:0-22260 GCA_004027775.1 Bradypus variegatus | reverse complement strand
GTGTGTGCATGTGTGTGTGCGTGTGTGCACGTGTGCATGCATTTGGGCGGGTATGGGCATGTGTGTGCATGTACATGTGGGTGTGTGTACATACGCATGTGTGTGTGCATGTACATGTGTGTGTATGTGTGTGTATGTGGGCGTGTGGGTGTGTGTGTGTATGTGCATGTATGTGCATGTATATGTGTGCGTGTGTGTCCGTGTACATGTGAGTGTGTGGGTGTACATGTGTGTGCATGTGTGCGTGTGTATGCATGTGTGTTTATGTGCATGTGTGTGTATTTACATGTGTGCGTGTATGTACATGTTTGTGTGCGTGTGTGTATGCATGTGTGTATGTGCGTGTGTGTGTACGTGTGTGCGTGCAGGTACATGTGTGTGCATGTGTGCGTGTGTAATGTTTGTGTGCATTTGTGTACATGTACATGTGTGCGTGTGTTCATGTAGATGTGTATGCATGTGTGTGTATATGTGTGTGCATGTATGTGTGTGTATGTGCATGTGTGTGCATGTGTGTATGTGTATGCATGTGTTTATGCATGCGTGTATGTGCTTGGTTTTGCTTGTACATGTGTGTGCATGTACATGTGTGTGCATGTGTGCGTGTGTATGCATGTTTTCATATGTGCATGTGTGTGCATGTACATTTGTGTGCATGTCTGTATGTGCATGTACATGTGTGCATGTGTATGTGTACATGTGTGTGTGCGTGTGTGTATGCATGTATGTGTGTGCATGTATGTTTTTCTGCATATGTACGTGTGCATGCATGCGTGTGTGTGTATGTGCATGTGCGTGCGTGTGTGTGCGTGTACGTGTGGCTTCAGAGCCCCTCAAGAGGTACTGGGGAACAGTCTCTGGCAGTTAAAGCAACAAGCCCCAGATCCACTCAGCCTGGTGAATGGTGCAGCAGGGCTGGGAGCCAGGTCTGTTCTGACTCCAAGGTGATGTGATTTTCATTATTATTTCATTAACCTGTGCTCTCTGTATTTCTAATTTTTCTGTATTGTAAAGTCACCAGAGTGTCAGGCTAAAGCTGCAGTGGATGAGATGTTCAATTGTTTTGGGCTTTTGGCAATGTAAAAATAACTGGTGGATTTTAAATTAAAGCTGAAGACAAATATTTTGAGCTCCACTGACTCAAAAAATAGCTTCATCATGCTTTAGTGTTAATGGGTAGATATCACAAAATGTCTAAAGACAGTTTTTGATTTTTTTTAGCAAAAGGACTATTAATCCAGTCATATGACCTGTTGCTTGAGGCATTTAGACAATAGACTCCTCCTTCAGCAGTTGGGCACTGGGGTGCAGCACAGGTCCTGTGGTGGTTTGAATCACATGCCCAGAAAAAGCCAACAATGTGTGTTCCTGATCTTCATCCCGTTCCAACGGACGTGAACCCATTGCCAACAGGAGCGTCTGAAGATGTGGCCCAACTCAACCTCTTCCTGATGGTTTTATCAAGAAAAGCCATGGGGAGAAGCCAGCGGGAATTGGAAAAGAGAGAACACAGCCACGTGACAGGGAAGCCGAGAAACCCACGGACAGCTGGGCAATCGGAACACAACCAACCCGGGAGGAAGTAAGCCTGTGGCCTCTAAGCCGTGAGACAGGAAGTTCCCGTTTTCCGAGCTTCCCGGCTGCTGAAATAAATGTCACACAGTGTGTTGGCTTAAACAGTGGGAATCTGTTGCTCATGGTTTTGAGGCTAGGAGAAGTCCAAACCTGAGGCATCATCAAGGCAACGCCTTCTCCCTAGGACCGCGGCTGCGGGGGCTGGCTGACGGCCCGTCTGGGTTCTTGGCTTTCCTGTCACGTGGTGGTGCACGTGGCAATGCCTTCTCCTTTCTCCTCCAGGGTCCCTTGGCTTCAACGTCTTCCCGTGGCGTCTCTCTCTCTGTCTGACTTCCACTCTGCTTGCAAATGAATCTGGATTAAAGCCCAGCCTGATTCAGTGGGGCCACACCTTAACTGAAGGAACATCTTCGAGAGATCCAATTTACAGTGGATCCCGACCCACCAGAATATGGACCGAGGCCAAGAACACCCCAAAGTGGGGCACGCGCTGTGTCCGCTACACCGTCACTGAAGCCAATCCGTGGTGCGTATTTGTCACAGCAGCAGTGGAAAGAGCACTGGTCAGCACTGGAAAATTCTCCTGGGGTAGGATTGTACCCCAATGTATAGGAAAGAGACATCACTCTTTGCTTACTTACTTATAACAAAACAAAATAAATCTCAAATGTCATCATTGCGCAAATATTTTCACAGAGAATTAGTTTTTCATAGACATTTAGTTTTTAGACAGAAGAGAACTTTAAACGTTTTGGGTGGGGGAGTAATTTCAAATTATAATTACCACTGTTCTTGTTGCTTCCAGTGTGCAAACTGTTTTTAAAAATGAAAGCCTTCTCCCTAAGGATTATTGCTCAGAACACAGCACTGAGCATGAGGAGAGGAAGGGCATTTGTGTGCACCTGAAATCAGGACTTGGCGGCTTCTTAGGCCATCTCTTCATTGCAATGCTGGTTTCAAAGGAATGTGATTGATGAACAATTTGTTTTGAGGTGGTCTCCATAAGAAGACTGGAGCCAGGAAAGGATAAGATAATATAAACTGACTAAAATTTTCCATATTTTTTGTCAAGGTGGAATATCTTTCCATGAAAAATGACTCTTCAGCCCCTGTCAGGTAGGACACTGGTAAACAAACTCCAAGAACTAAGTTCATGCTGGAGAAATCATTAACCCAGTTTGAAGGCACACAGAAAGCATAGCTCTGTCCAAAATCTGTGTCTGGGCCTCTGACACATTCTGGCAAGGAAGCAAGCTGCTCTTCTGAGGTTAGGTTTGGAATCAGCATTGATTCTGAGCTGCCACGTGCATAGGCTCGGGGGGGTATCATGGTTCTATTGCTTTAACTGCCACCTTCGTACATTCATTTCTAAAATGAATTCATTCATTCTTCCATGTAACAGCTCTCTATTGAGTAACTATTTGAGCTGATCCTAAGCGTGGCATATTCAAAGATGAATAAGAAAGCATATCGTGGCTTGTTTTTGATGCAGTGTCCTATCAGTCCCTGTTCTAGAACAAGTCCCTGCTCTCACAGAGCACTTACTCCAGGGAGGAGAAGCAGAAAATAAACAAAGAAATGAGGCACATAGCCACATGATGATGTCTCAGGTGCTGACAGGTAAGAGAGGGTGGAGGGGAGGGGAGGCAGGGCTGCTTTGGACAGGGTGGGCTCATGGGGTGAGCCATGAGTTTAGAGGGGAGAAGAGCCATGTTAACCCCTGGGCAGATTAGGACCCAGCCAGAGAAGAGGCCGAGCAAAAGGCAGGGATGCTTTTGGGGTGCTTGTGAGGGAGCAAGGCCAGTGCCCGGTGCTAAGACACAGCGAGGAGTGTGCACTGTGGGCAGCTTCAGCCGCTAAACCCAGACGTGGGCTCCAAACACCAACAATGGCACCAACACTAGCTTTCACGGATATGTTCACCCTACTTCCAGTTCCTTAGTATTGATCTGTTTGTCCCCAAAGACTAATCACAAATAACAAGTTGGTGACAGCTATCCGACGTGTGGCTATGCATGCTTAATTAGGTTATTTAATACATGTAGCCCTGACGATAAGTAGAGATCAGTTTTTGAAAATTCATATTTCAACACTATGGTGGGAGTTTGCTTTTAAAGAGTAAAGCAGATACCTTCAGATCTTACAGAACAGAATATACTTCATTTTGTCCCCCAGATAGAAATGCTAAGTTTGGAATCCTTGGTAACTGTCTTTATTGAAATAAAATTCAGGGGAAAAAGGGAATAACTCCTCACAGTATAGGCCAGAAGTGACTGAAAATAAATTAACTGCGTATTTTCCATACAGGTTGTAAAGTATAGCTCCATGACTCACCTAGACAGGCTTTAGTGAATCCACTGGGTGGAATAAACACGCGTTTCCAGAAGTCAGGGCCGCAGGGAGACGGGAGGGCCATAGCACAAAGGACACGCGGAGGACCAAGCTTGTTTACAGCGTCCACAGACGCCGACACAGTCTGACTGGGAGTGGCCGTCGCCCCTCGTTTCGCCACCTCATTTTCCCCATCCCCGAGGTTGCTTCCCGAGGGAGAGCCAAGCGGGAGGCGAGTCCCGCCAGCCAGGCCGTTTCTCCTGGCTCGGAGGCTGCCATCCACTCAGCCCGGAAAGAGCAACATTAACAGTTCTTCATTTGGAGGCTATAAAACTACTGGAAAGAGAAACTGGGCAGATGTTTGGGCCTGTTTCAGAAATTTGCAAGGCTGAAGCCCAGTGGAGACTTCTGCCGGGTGGTCAGAAAGAGCTCCCTTCTGCCGCCAGCTGCCGGCCGTGCGTCCCTAACCGCCTGTGAGTCCATCCGGTCAGGCAGCCCACGGGACATCCCACGAGGGACAGAGAAACGGAGCACGGCACAAGCACACAGAATGGCAGGCAGTGCAAGGCAGCTTCCGACCGTGGCATTTGTGTGCACCCGTCTGCCGTGGGACCGGGTGTCTGCCACTGTGAGCTCCACTGGCGGCAGCTGCTCTCCAGCCCTTCACCCACCCAGAGGTTCTGCACCCTTCTGCCGGAACAATTGCCCCAGCATGTTGTAAGCCTAAGAGGCAGCAGCTAAAGGATCTTCGTGTCTCCCCATTGCCTACAGTACACATCACGTCAGATAACTCGTAACAACGTGCTATTTATGATTAGTCTTTAGGGACAAACAGACCCTGCCCAAGGCAGCCTGGGGTATCTCTTATTTATTTAAAGATTTAGCACCTCAGCACCGCTTTACACCAGGCCCTGTCCTGTGCTGGGTGCTGTGTTCTCAGGGACAGGCTCTAACATACAGCCCAGCACCGACTGACCACAACCGCGAGCAGAGGGACAGGGGAGGGAAGCTGAAGGGGTCATTGGCGTTGGCAGTGAGGCCACCAGCTTCAGTCAGTGGGAGACAGTGGAAGACAGGCCTCAGCAGGAGCAGGGGGGCTCTGGGAAGCTCCCAGGCTGCAGGGGGTAGGGTGTGAACTCTGGGTGCCTGGTTCCGGTGACCCAGCCTGCTTTCCATCGACGGGGTGCCTTACTGTCACTGCCCAGTATTACACGGAAAGGTTGGCTGTGCCTCAAACTGGCCGTGACGTGCAACAAAACAATAAATCTAAAATTCCACTGCTCAAGCCATGGTGGGGTGAGGTCTGTGGTTCCCCCCAAACCTCCCGTTTCTGGAACTTGGGATCCCCCAGCATCTTCCTGCGTCAGAACTTTGGGAGGCCCTTTCTTAAGTCAAGCCTTCACGGACTTGTGCTCCTAAAGAAGGAATACTCTCAGATTTCTCCTAGAGAACCAAGCAGCTATCAGCTGTGTGCTTTCAAAAGTTTCTATAATATCTCTGAGAAAATTTCCTGACTCCATAACACAATTGCTAATATAAACTTCTAAGTTTGGCAATGAAGGGGCAGCCAGGCCTCTGCATTCCTTCTCTTATTCTTCCATCATGCACCTTCTCCTGGGGATTTTGTCCATTATTAGCCATCACTGGCTTCAGGGATCGTGGGCTCCTGCTCTTTTAAGGCTCTGGAGTAACTACATTGCACCCAGGTGAGGCCAGGCGGGAACTGTAAAATGAAGCATCATTACAGGCTGAGTGAAAACGAAAGGGACACAGATAGCAACAGCGCCTAGAGAAAATGATTCACAAGACAGAGTGCGTTCATTTTCACTCGTGGTTTCCTACTGCGGCTCATCTGACTGTGTGCGCAGAGGCCGTCGGTGACCCTTAGGGCTTCCAGAACAAGGCGGGTTCCGGGTGTGAGAAGACAGCAGCTCTGTTCATTCTCACGGTTCTCCGTTAAACCTGCTTGTCAAACAGCTCTTCCATTGCCCCTCGATGACCAGTACAAGGTCTGCTTTAGTCTACTCACATTATCTCACACTCTTATCCAGTTTCAAGTTTTTCTCCTCACTCCGTTGAGACGTGTTTCAGGAGTGGGAGGCTGCAGTCGGAGGGGGTGCTGTGCTCGCCACCTTTTCTGTGCCCACATCTTCTGCCTCTTCCCAGTCTCCATCCCTCTGTAGGGCACCGGGTCCCTTCAGTTCAGGAGGGGTCTAACCTGCTGTTCTGGTTCGCTGATGCTGCCGGGACGCAAAACACGAGATGGATCAGCTTTTATAAAGGGAGTTTATTTGGTTACACAGTTGCAGTCTTAAGGCCATGAAGTTTCCAAGGTAACATATCAGCAATCGGGTACCTTTACTGGAGGATGGCCAATGGCGTCCGGAAAACCTCTGTTAGCTGGGAAGGCATGTGGCTGGCGTCTGCTCCAAAGTTCTGGTTTACAAATGGCTTTCTCCCAGGACGTTCCTCTCTAGGCTGCAGTTCCTCAAAAATGTCACTCTTAGTTGCACTTGGGATATTTGTCCTCTCTCAGCTTCTCCGGAGAAAGAGTCTGCTTTCAATGGCTGTCTTCAAACTGCCTCTCATCTGCAGCTCCTGTGCTCTCTTCAAAGTGTCCCTCTTGTCTGTAGCTCCTCTTCAAAATGTCACTCACAGCTGCACTGAGTTCCCTCTGCTGTCACCTCATTTATGTGGCTCCACTGGTCAAGGCCCACCCTGAATGGGTGGGGCCAACACCTCCACGGAAATATCCAATCAGAGTCATCACCCACAGCTGGGTGAGGCACAGCTCCAAAGAAACACCCAAAGAAATCTAATCAACACTGATATCATCTGCCCACACAAGACTACATCAAAGATAATGGCTTTTGGGGGACACAATCTATTCAAACTGGCACAGCCACCAACGGAATGGCAAGTGCTTCCTTTGTTAAAATGACTCCCCTTTGTCCTGTTGGCTTGTTCATCTCCGTCTTTGACTATGATTAAGTTTTCAGCATATTATCTCAGAATAGCAGGAACAAATTTAACTGGCCCAGAAAGGGCTGGTGTGTGGACTCATGATTCTCTAATAAATGGAGCCATCCAGGAATAGCTTACCGGTGAGGTTGGATTGAAGACAAAATAAAAAAATGGCATTTAAAAAAATCTAATTGTTTTCTAATAAGTTGTCAGTATTTTTTCTGACAGTCTCTCTTTTTTTTAAATTCAGTTTTATGGAAATAAATTCACACACCATACAATCATCCATGTTATACAATCAACCGTTCACAGTAGATCATCTAGTTATGCGTTCATCACCACAATCTGTTTCTGAACATTTTCCCCACATCGGAAAGAATCAGAATAACAATAAAAAATAAAAGTGAAAAAAGAACACCCAAACCATCCCCCCCATCCCACCCTATTTGTCATTTAGTTTTTATCCCCATTTTTCTACTCATCCATCCATACACTAGATAAAGGGGGTGTGATCCACAAGGTTTTCACAATCACACTATCACTCCTTGCAATTTACATTATTATATAATCATCTTCAGGAGTCCAGACTGCTGGGTTGGAGTTTGATAGTTTCAGGTATTTATTTTTAGCCATTGCAATACATTAAAACCTAAGAGGTGTTATCTATATAGTGCGTAAGAATGTCCACCAGAGTGACCTCTCGACTCCATTTGAGATCTCTCAGCCACTGAATCTACCTCGTCTCATTTTGCACCCCCCTTTTTGGTCAGTCCCATGATGCTGGGTCCAGATTCATCCCCGGGAGTCATATCCTGCATTGCCAGGGAGATTTACACCCCTGGGAGTTGAGTGCCATGTAGGGGGGAGGGCAGTGAGTTTACCTGTCAAGGTGGCTCAGTTAGAGAGAGAGAGGGCCACATCTGAGCAACAAAGAGGCACTCGGGGAGACTCTAAGGTGCAATTATGTGCAACTTTAGCCTCTCCTTTGCAGTAACAAGCTACATAAGGGCAAGTCCCATGATCGAGGGCTCAGTACATCAAACCGCCAGTCCCAATGTTTGTGACAACATCCACACCAATCCTGGTCAGGAAGCCCCACACATCTGCACCTTCCCCCAGCTCCTTGGGGCTGGGAGGGGGGTGATGTAAATATATTTTTTATTATCTGCCCAAATTACTTTGGGATGTGTCACTATTTCACTTTAGCCTATACTAACCTACCTTATCTCCCTTCCTATTCAAAGTTCCATGTAATTGTGGTATTTGAACCAACTGACTGTAGAGTTGTACTGTTTAGAAAATATAGATCCTGTACCAAATAGACATCTCTTCCCTTCTCATATGGAAGTTGAAGTTTTAAAACACAGTCAGTTTCGACCTTTACCCTTTGGCCCGGTTTGCCCTCATCTTAACCAGACCTGCTTCATTCATGTCACTAATTGAAGTCTGGGCTCTTTTTCAGCTTTTTTTTTTTTAACAGTGGCTGTATGCGCTAATACTGACATTCATATCTGCCGAGCTCTAGCTTACTGGCCTCACTCTCCTGCCTTTCTCTTCCCAGGGACCCCCGAGAGGAGTCACCAGGGCCCCACTGAATTCCCAGGTCAGCCCCCTCTCTGATGGAGTGTGGACCGGGACTCAGAGCTCCGGGAATGAGCCCGGGCACTGCTGGCGTTCCGTGGCTCTCCTTCCCTGCTGCTTTGGTCCTGCTGTGAAGGGAGCCTGACAGGCTCCTGGATCACTTTCCAGCGAGCTCTGCCTCGTTCTGCTCACCTGTTACCAGACTGGGGTCCTTCAAAACTTACCAACTGCTTGGGACCAAGGTCTCCCTGGTGCCTATAGTAGGGCTCGCTTCCTGAATCGCTGGGGCCCCCTAGAATGGAGAAGATCCCACTGATAGTAATGATTGAAAAATTGAATTTGTGGTATAACAAAAATAGACCCTTTATTAATGCATTAAATAGCGGGATCCAGCAGCAGCTCTAATAGACGTCGTGATTTCAAAGTGGTGAGGTGCGTAAGGGATGCTCCAAGAAATCCTCAATGGCGGAAAAGGAAAGTGAAATTGTCTGTGATAATTCTGACTTTCTCTTGTCCCAAGCAGCTGTGTGTGGAGAGCCCCATACCCCCATCCCCGCCCCACATTTCCGAGGCTCCGGGAAACCTCGTGCCTGAGCCCAGGCCGTTGAGGGTGACGCCGTAGAAATTATTCTTATTGCAGTATATCTGGAATTTCAGTAATGGTTTGACAGATGTGGACAGAAAAATATCATGGACAAAAGGAATAAAATAGGCTGAAGTAAGTACAATAAAGTACTTTAAAGGTCAGTGTGTTTTGGTAGAATGAGAGAAAAAGCTTCGCTGTCAGACAGATCTGGGTTTGAATTTCGACACTGAAAATTTTAATTTTTGACTTAGGGCAGGTCACTTTGCGACTCTGAGTCCCGGTTTCCTCATCTGTCTGGAGGAGGCACAGCACCTAGTAAGCGTGACCGATATGAGAATTAAATGAGACAGCTCATGCCGCAGGCTGCCCTCAGCACGTTCCCTGGCACGTATGAGGGACCCCCTGAGTGTCCGTCCATTTGGAAAGAGCGCTCTAGTTGCATCCCAGAAACTCAGACTTTGGTTCTCAGCTTTTCAGCATTTTGCCAATGACTCAGATGAAGACATTTTTGATGACGTACCATTAGGAACAGATAATGTGGTTAGCAGAGTTAGACTGGAATAATTACACACGGCTTTGAAGGAGTGTAGGTCTTGACTGGAGGAGGTGGGGGAAATGGAGCAGTTTACATGAAACTGACCCCTTGGTTTAATTAATGAATTTATTGTTACTGGCTTATCAAATGTTTATGCTCATCAGGCATATAAGTAAGAAGTTAATTTATTTCTCCCAACCTGGCTCCCAACTCTGTTACTCAGCCCCTTCCGTAAGTGTCCTGGGCGGTGGCACAAATGAATGAGACTGAATTACTCGTTTGGAGAAAGCCAAGCAGGCCCAGGAGGTTCTGTCACAAGGTGCTGAGAGGTAGAGCCACAGAATAAGTGCAGGTATCTTGGGGAGGGCCATGTGTGTCACACTGAGATGTTGGTGTGTTAGACACAGATATCGTCAGCAGGAAGGGGCACGCTCCTCTTTACAGTCAGGAAGTTCACTCCGGCTGTGGCGGGGAAGCAGATTCTGTTGTCATCACTGATAAAAACTGTGCTAAAGAGCTCAGGGTTTGGTCAACTGGCGGTTGGGGATGGGCTGCGTAATGAGAATGAGGAGTCAAAATGATGCCAAGATTTCAGCTTGGGGATCTAAAAATCGTGCTGTCGGGAAACCAGGCCAGCATGCTAAGAGAGTGGCTCTGGTGAGAACGACGAAGGTTCAGAGCTTTGGAGTGGACACAGCCTCTCGGAAAGGTGTGCAGTGAGATGGGAAAAGGACTGAGGGCAGAAACTTAGGAGGCTCTAGGATTCGGGGAGCATGCACAAGGCGGCGAGGAGGAGGGATGCGGGAGGCCGATGGAGACACGGAACGCAGCGCTGCTCCTGCAAAAGCCAACGGGGCTGTTCCAGAAGGAACAGGTGGAGGCTGCAGGGGCTGACACGGCCAGGGTTGGGGGTTCTGGAGCTCAGGGTCCTGGGCGTGTTGGGGAGAGAGAGAACTCATATCTCAGGTCACCTCATCCAGAAAGAGACATTACATGATTAACGTTTATAAGTAACGATGAGAGATGTGAATTAATTTTAACAAATTGGGTAGTTTAAATGTTACATCAACCACATGGCTCAACACTGCGTGGGGATAAAGAGAAAGGAATGTATAATTTACTGCATCTGAGAAAACATCACTGCACAGATGTATTGATTCATCTGAAGTTTGCATTTGACCTGGCAAATTTAAAACCCCTTGCTGATACTAGGCAATCAGGAAAATGTTACTTTATTTCGTATTAACATATGGGCCTAATTATGATTATCGCTGCAAAATGTTTGAAAGAAGAAAGAATTTTCCACAAGCATTTGTAATGTTTAACATCAGTACACATATAATTGCTGCCATAGATATTTATATGATTTACTAAGGTGAATTTTGACTCTCTCCATTTAAGTAATAAAAAACAGTGTAGTGGTTTTTCTTCTTAATGTCCTTACCATATTAAAATATTCACATATAGTCATGTTACGTCAAATGGCATTATAGCATGTGCTTTCTTGCCAAGAAACTGTGTGTAGATAACATTCCAAAATAATACCTTCTCATAGTGTTTCTTCTTGCTTTATCTATCACTCTGAATTTTTGTTATGGTAAATATTTCCCTTGCACTTGAGAAAATGCTCTGGACTGTATCTGCGTGTCAGCTACAAACTGCTTCCGAGTTCTTATTTTTCTTGGAGCTTGAGGGATGGGATCACAGAAACTGGAAAAATCCAGCCAGCTTGGTAAACCCGAGGGGTTAGCGGGCCTGGGAAGTGGAGACAGCACGTGTTTCCCCTTTGCTGGGACATCTGCCCCAGCTTCTCCCCCTTCCTCTTTCTTGGTGGCAAATCCTTGTTTATTCTTGAAAACCCCATTACAGTCCTCCTGTCCTGCCTTGGTGCTCGCTGCTCTCCTTCTGTGCTCCTGTTAGGTTTTCCCCGCGGCCTCGCTGTCCTCAGCCCTCCCAGCACCTGGGCAAAGAGGAGCCCACTGACCTCTGCAGTCGGAGGGCGTCAGTGACAGGCGGGGTGCACTGCAGCGTTTGTCAGGTTAGTAATGATGAATTCTAACATTTGCAGTTCCAACCATCAGGTAGGCAGGCATGAGTCCATTTTACAGATGAAGAAACTGAGGCCCAGAATGCAGAATTCAGCAGATCTAGACAAAGAACATAGTGTCTGCTTCCAACTTCTTTTTGCTGTAATCTTCATAGTTGTCTATGAAGATTTTACCTCCCATTCCCAACAGGGATTTTATTTTTGGTAAACTGTTTCTAGAGTCACCCTGGGGTCCAGGAGCTTGGATAGGGAAAAATGTCATCTTTATTTTCACTCCCCTCCAGCAGAAATTTAGCATTTCCTTCACTTATAAATTCAAGCAGCCAAACCACGATGATTAGCAGAAACTGTGACTTTGTTACCAGTATAAATCAAAGGTGGTTTCATTTAACATCACTGCTGTCGATGATATCCTGAAATATCACTTGTATCCATCGCTAGATCCTTTTATTTAATGCTATAATAAAGGACTCTATTTTTATTAGATCACAATTTATTTTTTTAATATTTTGAAAATGTATTTCATTGTGAATGCTTTCCTTTTAAAGTTTATGTAATTTATTTTATGCATTTAAAAAGATTATTCTGAGAAAGGAAACATATTTTACCAGACTGCCAAAGGGGTCTATGGTACAAAAACTTATTAAAAATGGCTGACGTGAGGGAAACCTGGTTCCGCAAAGTCCTTGTCTCTGGGAGCCTCGCGGTGGGAACGCCGCCATCTGTCTATGTCCTTCGGGTGGGTGCACGTCATGGTGAAGAGCAGTGAACGCTGTGGCCGCCGCTCAGTGCCCCTACCCCGGAAGGGACTGAAGCCCCCGTCCCCAAGCCTCTGGGGGTGTCGGCTGCCCACGGCGCCCCCCTGGGTGCCTCTCCCCATGCCATCTGGGGCCCTCTGCTTTCCGTGGCTGCTGGGTGCTGAGGCTGGAGGGGTGGGGGCTCCCGGGGGCCGTGTAGCTCCAGCCAGTAGAAGGAGCAGAGGCCTTTGTCAGAATCACACCACAGTTTACCTTCTTCTGCTGGGTGCTTCTTTCTCTACTCCCCCACAGTGCTGATTCTGAAGGCCCCTCAGTTAGAATTGCCTATAAAATACACAGCCTGTTCAATTTTGAGTTTCAGATAAACAACAAATACTATTTTAGTATAAGTGTGTCCCAGAGATCAATGTTCATAGTTTATCTGAAATTCAAATTTATCTGGGCATCCTGAATTTTTGTTTGCTAAATCTGGCAACCCCAACCCCTGTAAGCTTGCAGCACACAAATACCTGCTTGCTGGTAAGCCCACCTGCAAAACAGTGCTCAGGGCGCTGGGAAGGCTTCAGCTCAGGTGTGCAGCTCTCTTTTCCTCCGTGTGTGGATTTTGTGGTGTTCGACAGGAAAGCAACACAGGAGAAAGGGTTTGCACTCATGAGTTTGGGACGCCTGTCACCACTCTCAGAGACATCCTGGGGGTTGTGTGAAGCACCTGTGGAGGGCGTGACTTAGGGATCTCTAAACCTTGATGTTTTACACATGCTCCCACATTATCTACACTCTTGAGACTGAGGACCAGGAGCTGGAATTTGGTGATCATTTGCTTTTTGGTGTGGAGAAGTAGACGCGTTATTATGTCTGCCTGTAATAGGACACTCCAGGCCAGGAGCTCCAACCCTTCACTTACCTGCCTGTCACGTGTCCCTGCACTCTGGGACGCACAGAGCCTGGCAGGCAGCTGTAGGGGATTATGCCAGCAATTATTTATGGAGCTTCCCACATTTCCCAAAAGCTATTGCACTGGTTTAAGTTACTCCAAGTAAATGGGGACAGAAGAGGGGAAGAAGTGGAAAACTGAAGTATCATAGGGGTCTTGCGAACACTTGCCGACTTACAAAATGTGAAAACTGAATTGCTGTTTTAATATTTCAAAGGGTAGCCAGGACATATTTCCAATAAAATAAATGTCATTTACTTTCTCTGAAGTCATTTTTTTAATAGTCTTGGAATCAGAGGACTGTTCAACTGTTTTCTGAATGTCATTTCACGGAGTTCAATAAATTGCCTGTAAAGACAACCTTTATGTTTTTAACATCCGTGCAGACATTACAATTGGAAACTTCATGCCAAGAGTATCTTTTCAAAATATATGTCAAATCTGCTAACTGTAGCCAAAATCCAAACTGTTTTTCTTAATGTCTTCAGAATGCTTGAACAATGGACAAACATGAAATAATAGCTGATGTCAGGGGTCAGGATCAAACTCATAATAAAATCTTTTATCTTAATTGTTTTTGTTACCTTTGATATGACACTTGCAAACAGCAAGAAGCAAAATGAAAATTCTGAATTCCAGTGTAGCATATGCACTGAGATACATATGAGGTGGGAACACAATTTATGGCCTGCACTCCAAATCTGAAGTACATTCAATATTTAATGTTTCCTTTAATTACATTTTGGTAATACTTCTTTGAGAAGTATTTTTAAATTAGTTTCTGTATTAGACTTGGCAGGTAGAAGGAAAAGAGAGTTGATCTCATTATTATTTTTTTAAAAATTTGATAGGTTTTTGGAACCAAATTAAACAAAATATTAGAAACGTATTTATGACCCTCCTAATACTGTTTGTCTATGACAGTTTTGTTTTCCATGTTCCTACTTATGTTTGCTTGGCCCAGAAATATTCTTGGGTGTTAACTTTTTGCTTGCTAGGTATCAGGCCAGAATGCAGAGAATTTTTTCATTCAGAACCTTAGGGGACAGTGTAATGTATCTTTGTTACAGTAGAATGGTTATATCTTTTATTTTTATATTTTTAGAAAAACAAAAGGCAATAAAAATGTGTGTTCAAGTTCTCAGTAGTGAGAGAATGCTGTAGGAATGATCTGTTATCAAAACCCAATAAGCTGAGTGATATCTGCAAGATGGTGAGGTAAGATGCTCCAAATGCATGCTCCTTTCGCCACAAAAAAATCAAAAAAACAAACAGAAACTGTCAGAACCAACTTGCCCAGAACTCTGGAAAACAGTCCAAGGTAAACAGCAGCCAGGCAAACACTGACTTAAGAAAAGACAACCTGAAAAATGGCGGGACAGCTTGCCATGGCCCCTCCCCTGGCTCAGACATGTCTGTGGGGTGGCAGCTGCCTTCCCAGGGCAGGTCCTCGTACCTGGTTACCGAGGGAACAGAGCACACCTGCTGCATAGGTTCAGCATGTTCGCTCACCTCAGCCTTTCTTCTGACCCCTGCAAGACTGATTCAGGGCACTCATTTGCCTAAGCCAGAGCTCATGGGGGCAGAGAGGCTGTGTGGAGAAGTGGCTGCACTGGGCAGACTGGCTCTGCCTCCTTCCCAACGTCACCCATTTGTACCTTGGGCTTAAATAAAGTTTGTTATGTGAGTCTAACATGTTCATATCTGTAAATTCCATAGCCAGTGACTGGTCCATTGTAATCACATCAGCATAGATTCAGTAAATTATTAAAATTAAAGATTGCATATAACAGCAATGAGTCTGGTGTCTTTCACATTATAAACACCCAGGACATTTATTGTAATCATATACATCACTCTTACAGTTGGATGGTGTTCTAGTTTGCTAATGCTGCTGTTCTGCAAAACACCAGAAATGGATTGGCTTTTATAAGGGGGTTTATTCGATTACAAAGTTACAGTCTCAAGGCCATAAAGTGTGCAAGGTAAGTCATCAACAAAGGGTACCTTCACTGGAGGATGGCCAATGGCGTCCGGAAAACCTCTGTTACTTTAGAAGGCATGTGGCTGGCGTCTGCTTGCTCCCAGGTTGCGTTTCAAAATGGTGTTCTCCAAAATGTTGTTCTTGGAGTGTTTTGTCCTCTCTTAGCTGCAGCTCCTCTTCAAAATAACACTCTCAGCTGCTCTGAAGTCCTTCTGTCTGTGAATTTCTTTATACGACCCCAGCGATCCAATTAACACCCACCCTGAATGGGCAAGGTAACACCTCTGTGGAAATTATCCAATCAAACGTTTCAATCACAGTTGATTGACTCACATCTCCATGGAAATACACAATCAAAGAACTCCAATCTAATCAACACTAATACATCTGCCCCCACAAGATTTTGTCAAAGAACATGGAGTTTTCTGTCACCAAACCAACACAGATGGTTATTTCAACCTGAGGTCTAATTTAGAGGTGAAGGCAACAGGGTGTTGGAAAGGCTCCTTGGTTGTGAAATGTTTTTTAAGCTTTTGAATTTTTGGTAAAACAAGTTCTTTCTCATATGTGTCCTCTAAGAAAAGGGGATAGCAGTGAAAACTGCCCCGCTCCTAAAGAAATAAACCTGACCTAGTGTGTTTTAAAGAGAAATAACTATAATGTGGACATGGATTTTAGAAAATAGGTTTTATGCAGTTATTGTAAAGGATGGTCCCACCTTAAGTGTTCATGAAGGCAAGGATGCAGATAAAAAGTTGTTGCTTGGAGAAGCTAGAAGTAAGATATTTTATTTGGTGTGCTGGTTTGAATCTGTTATGTCCCCCCAAAAAGCCAAACTTGTGGGGGCAGATCTATTCCAGATGGGACCTTTGGATTAGGCTGTTTCCATGGAGATGTGACCTGCCCATTCAAGGTGGGTCTTAATTAGTTTACTGGCATCCTCTATGAGAGGATGAAAGGCAGAGACATTTTGGAGAGAGCTCAAAGATGCCTGGAGATGTGGACAGAAAGACTCCTGGAGATGCAAAGCTAAGAGATGAAATCCAGAGTTTGCCTCAGAGATGTTCAGAGAACACCCAGAGACATTTTGGAGAAAGCCATTTTGAAACTAGAAGCCGGGAGAGAAGGACCAGCAGACGTCGCCCTGTGCCTTCCCATGTGACAGAGGAACCCCAGATGCCATCGGCCTTTCTTCAGAGAAGATATCATCTTGTCAATGCCTTAATTTGGACATTTTCATGGCCTTAGAACTGTACATTTGTGAACTAATAAAACCCCATCTTAAAAGCCAACCCATTTCTGCTATATTGCATTCTGGCAGCTTTAGCAAACTGGAACATATGGGTTCAGGTGAAGTTGAAAAACAGCCTGCAATTTAAATTTCTACTTTAAACTCAGTTCCATGGTAGCTAAATGTGCAATGGGAGGGGCCCTTTCCCCCCTGCACCCTGCAGAGCTGGCTGCCTATCTTTCTCTGCAGTTTTCTGTATCTTACAGGGTCTGGCAATTATCTACAACCTGCTTTAAGTCACCAATTTACAGCAGGGGTCTGCTGAAATTACAGACCACTAGAATACACATCTGAGAAGCAGAGAGGAGGCATTTGGCTCCAGAGAGAAAAATACAGATGTTAAATGCCCGAGTTCCAACAGTCTCTGTTTCCTGTTTCCAGTTCCTCGGTTCTTGGTGCATTTTGCTTCTTTGGATCCTGTGAGGGAAACATTTCGTTTCCCAGCACGTTTAATTTTTACATAGGTTTACGTTGTTTGCATTCCTTCCTTCCTGACTAACAGGTATGGGAACTCTGAGGGGCAGGCAGGTCAAGTGCTTTGAAGGCACAAAGACAGATATCAGAGGAGTGAGGCGCGGCCTGTGTTCTCTGAACCCCACACCAGGGAGCAGGCTGCGGGGTCCGCAGCAGGGAGGAAGAACCTCTGGGTGTGCAGCTCACCGCTGGGAGGGGCTCCGCTTCCCTGAGTGGTCCTCGCAAGGCCGTGAATTCTCTGTGTACATTTTCTCACTCACCAGCTTGGCGTTTGGCAGATGGCTACTCTTTAGTTATTGATTCTTGGGCCTGATTCTCTTGTGGAGGTTAAATTTGTGGGCAGAGGTTGGGAGAGCACCCCTCTCTTTAGTGCCTGAGCGTGGGCATCCTCAGTACTAGAGAACTGGGCAACTGGTCATTGCAGGCTCAACATTTCTACGAAAACCAAAAAGAGCTATTAACACCCATAACTTCTATTCTGATGCTGTATGAGAGGGTTAACAGTGCAAAATAATTTATTTTCATATATGGAATATTTGCAATCAGTTTCTTTAATGTCCATTCCTGAGGTTTCCATATTAAAATAAATGGTAAAGCAAGGCAAAGTTCAATTTCGCTATTTTCTTACCAACTATTTATGAAAACAAACTTTACTGAGTCTAATTTAGAAAATATGGGCATCATCTGAATTCCTCTTTTGGAAATGTAAGGGGATTTTAAAAATAAAAGGGCAATAAAATTACTGTTGGATCTGACAGTACTGTTGGATCCAAGCAAAAAAAAAAAAAACAATTTCTTCTGAAAGGATTTCTAAGGACTAAGGACTAATTAGAAACATATTTTTTTAAAGTGAAAAGTATAATCATTTCTCAAGACAGTTTTGATCATTTCCTCTTTCTAGAATTAAAAAATCCTTAAAAATTATTTATTTCCATTTGATTGCAGTTTCCCATAGAATTAGTATGGTTTTGCCTTCAGAATAACATCGTTTTTCAACTGCTTTACAGACTCCCCTCTATTTCACTCATGGAAATAAAGGTAAATATACATACTTTAAAAAAATGAAGTTTGAACAAAATTTGATTTGGCATTAAAACATTTCTAATATGATTTATGTTTCCATTTTGCTTTCAGACTACTTATAAAAATTAACAGTTAATAACTTCTTACTATAATTCAATCAAGTATAAAGAAGAAAACAAAAAAGTTTCATATAATTCTATGGCTTACATAAGCCTGATGACACAAACAAACAAACAATTTAAGTTCATGATCAAAAATGTCAAACAGTTTAGAAAGGGTCCATGTAGCTAAAAACCAAAGGGAAGGTCTGGACTTAGCCGTGGCATGTGGAAAACGTAGTTAGCTAAGTGGTAAGAATGAAAATCACAAATAAATGCAAAAGAGGATGAGGAAGAAATCCTGGCTGAAGTCATTTTTGAGAGATAAAAGTATTGAGAGTATACTTATATTACTAGACATCAAAATACCCCGTGGATTTCTCTCTGGGATCATTTCCATCGTGATTCTAATAGACTTTTTGTTTCTTATTAGAATTACAAAATTACAAAAGCAGCCTCGTAAATTCCCGCCTGCCCCCAGTCTCCTCCACCTGGCGCCCTCCGGGCTTCCTTACGCGCCTCTGCGCCCACCACCTCGCTTCCTGCTCGCCCTTCCCTCCCGGCTCACCCAGCCCGCTCCCCGCACCCCGGGCTCCACCAAAGCTCCTCTCGCCAAGGCTGGCGGTGGGTGACCTGCCCGTGAACACTCCTCAGTCATCTGCCGGACTTTTTGACACCATTCAACACTATTTTTTAGGTCCTTCCTTGTAAAAACCACCCCTTTCACTTCCAGGGTCACCAAGTGTCCTGTGTTTATTTTCTAATCCTGGCCTCATCTTCAGCATCTCCGTCACCACCATCTCCTCTTCTGCCAAACTCTGGATTCTGGGGCCGCTGCGGGCCTGGCGGGCAGCCTTCCCCACTCTGCTCTGGTCATTCCCGAAGTCCAGCGATTCAGACCTTCTGCTGTCGTTTAATCGTACTGTAGATGGCATCTGCAGGGAATTATTTACATGACAGCACGGGGAAGAAGGATTCCACTGAATAGGAAAGTGGGTCTGGAAGTCAGACTTCCTGGGCTGAGCCCTGATTCTGCCAATTCTTTAACCTCTGGGAGCTTCTGTTTCCTGGGCACAGGTTTGTGAGGCTTAAACAAACAGTCCACGTAAAGGGTTTATTAGTGTCAGTCACATTTAGTTTTTATCATAAGAAAGATCTTGACTTAATGTCAAGAGCCATTTCTGGTGACATCTTACAGCTAGCATTTGTTTGGAAGGATGGCTGTGGAACCTCTTTTGATGGATTCATTTAAAAGTAAAATAGACTCTAATAGTCTGCACAGACTTAGGTGTAATTTTGCCTGCACCTGGGGGAACAGGTGGAGTGAGTTTTGGAGGCCCTGTTTGACCCCATGGGTTGGTTTCTTTTTTCCAAGTTCCTCTTTTCTCCACTATTGCTGTTTTTTCTTCAAAATGTGGTTGTGTAATCCATTTCACTTCTAATAGCTAATAAATAATATTAATTTTTGTCTTCACCACAGACATCCTGGAGCCCAGTTTAAGTTTTGGCTAAAAACAAACAAAAACAAGCAAACAAACAAGTGTTCTTTTTTAAACAACTGCCTTGCAAATATAAGAACAAGGAGGAAATTACAAAAAAGACTATGGTATAAAATGACAGTTGCTGCAGTTGGTTTTTCTCCCCTCTTCACTCATTTGTTCATCCACTCACTAATTCACGTATTTGCACGTAGATTCAGGGATGACAAGTTTACCAGGTAGGGGTACAAGCTCTGTGGCTTCCTGGGTGGAATCAGAGCTCCAAGATCCTGAATCCTTCCCTGGGGGCTTACATCGCAATCAGAAACACTGCAAACTCAGTAAATAAAATGTTGAGGGATGTTTTAAGATAGCATATATTTCTCATTTTTCTTTAAAAATTATATGACTAAACAAAAGAGTAACCTCAGCTCATTTAGTTCAGCCAGACTTAGTCATCTTCCCCTGCTTTGCTTCCCCCCATGGGTAGACAAATGAAGATTTAAGATTTATGATATGGATTAATTTTGTAGAATGTTTCTTAATCCTGCTTCTCTCAAGCTAATTTCATTGCCTTAGGCTGTTGGAATGAATTAATTAGGGACAAAGACTAGAATACTAGTTAATATCAAAAGTAGAGACACATGCATAGAAAATATATGACCTGTGTTTTGGCATACATTTATATTAATAAGTTTAAATTTAATTAATTTATTTCTTTCATCGGTGGTCATTCTGAGTAACATTTTTGATAAAGCTGGTATCTGTGTGAAATATGAGAAAAGAAAATCATGAATGCTTAGGAGCATAAAATGGCTTTTTTAAAATTCATTCAGTAAACTAAATATATGCTGAGAAATATGATATACTCTTTATTCTCAAGGAATAGAAACTTCAGTGTGACATACACACAAGAAACAACTATGTGTGTTAAGTAGGATGGGAAAAGGGAATGGCATACTTTCATGGTTCATCACAGATTTCACAGAGAATGGGTGCTATGATGTCACAGAAGATGCCATGGAGAACTGGTGCTAAGATGTCATAGAAGATGTCACCGAGAAGGGTGCTACAGCATCACAGAAGACATCATGGAGAATGGGTGCTATGACATCACAGAAGACATCACGAAGAATGGGTGCTATGAAGTCACAGAAGACATCACTGAGAGCAGGCTATGGCATCACAGAAGAGGTCACAGAGAATGGGTGCTAGGATATCACAGAAGATGTCACAGAGAACAGGTGCTAGGATGTGCCCTGAAGAGGGGTGTGTCAGGATCTGTGGCTTTTGCCCTTGTTTGAGCCTCACCAATTTCTCCTGCATAAGAATCAGCATGTGATAAGGCATTTATGTTGTTCAGGAGTGGGGTTAAAGTATTAACCTTAGAAGTTGTTAAATAATATGTATGCATGTTAACATTTCAAATGTTGCGACTTAAAAAGAAGGAAAGAGGATGCATTGTATATCTAGTAGAAGGAAAATATGGAATAAGATGAAAACAAACAAAAAACTCAGTTAACCTTAAAAAAGTAAAGAAAGGAGAAAAAGGAGAGAAAATGAAGGAAAAATAGAAAGCAAGAAAGATTATAGAACTTACTCCAGATATATAAATAGTCACAATATACATAAATGGGCTAAATTCTCCTGTTATAAGATACAAATCATCAGATTAAATAGGTGCACATTTAGGTTGAGAGCTGTTATGAAAAAACAGATGTAAGACATAAATAAATGGAAAAGTTGGGTGTAAAAAGATGAGAAATACTTTTCCATGGAAATGCTAACTAAAAGAAAGAAAGCTGGAATAAGTATATTAACATAAGAAAAAAGTGGACTTTAAACTGGAAAAACCTGCTAAGATATACAGAGGGCCACTACTTAATAATAAACTTTTTAATTTATCAGAAACACAACCATTCTTATTGCAAGCTCTTAAGAAAATATCTTCAAGATGTATAAATTAAAAATTGACAGAAATAACTAGAAAAAGTAAAAATATCTGATTGTAGTGTGAATTTAAACACACTTCTCTCCGTATTGATAGATTATACAGACAAAAATTCACAAAGACATAGGAAAATTGAAAAACACAATTGAAAATCTTCACTTAGCCAGAGAGAGAATCAACAATGTGGCATATTTACACAACTGAAAATAATACAGCAGTGAAAATGATAGAACTAATATCACATGTATCAAAATGGGTGACGTTTAGACCTATAATATTAAGTGAAGAAATGCAAGTCTGGATTGTCTTTATGACACTTCATGATACTAACTTATGAAGCTCTAAAACAAGCAAAACTGAAACTAACATTTAGGGATGCATACTTATGTGTTGAAATTACATATATATTTAAAAGGCAATGGATAAAAGAACAGTCACTTTGAAAAAAACAGCTTGAGAGTTTCTTATAAAGTTAAATACACACTTGTTATCTTGCCCAGAAATTCCACTTCTGGTGTCCACCCAAGTGAAAGCAAAGCAGAATCCGACACGAAGGCCTGTGCTCAGCGCTCTCCAGCAGCGTGGTCATTAAAGCCCCGGCTGGAGCACCCCGATGTCCGTCAGTGGGGAATGGGTATGCACGTGTGCCA
>PVKY010003258.1:0-22263 GCA_004027775.1 Bradypus variegatus | reverse complement strand
GCCAAAAAAAAAAAAAAAAAGTAGCAACCCAGCAAAGGGGCACATTCCTGCCAAGAGTCAGGACCCCTGCAGATGCCCTAAGGAATTGTGGGTAACAGGAGGTATGCTCTGCAACAGCTCTGGGACAGCAGGGGGCTAGCATTGTTTAAGCCCCTGTCCAGCCATCTTGAATAACTCAGCTGCAGGAGGAACTTTCTTGGGTCTCCTTTGAGCTTTAAGCATTCCCTGTGGAGCTGACCCAGCCCTGTGCTGCTGAGAACAATCCTTTTGAAAGCCAATGCTGGCACACACTCCCTGAGAAGAAGCTACTGCTTTTAATTTGGTGGAACCTAGTCCCTCCTGACAAATGAAATACAATCCTATCCCATTCCAGGACCAGAGACCTGCAGCAATTAAAGACTTAAGCATATTAGCATTTGGGCATCTATCTGAGGGAACCCACCAGTTACCTCAAGATATTCTAAGCTCCTTATGCATTCAGGGCCCGCTAAGCCCTGAAAGCAATCTGCTTTTCATTTACTGCTTTCACAAATGTTCGTAGACACTCATAGGCTAAGCTTGGCATTGAATGCATGAGAATTAAATTGAGTCTTGCCTCTCTTATTTTCCAACACTAATCCCCTATTCCTGCTAACTGCCCTGGGCACCACTCCTGTCCAATAAAATCCTGCCAGGCACTCAAGCCCAGCTCAAATCCCTGCTCCTCTCTGTCATGGATAACTCCTACCCAGCACTTGTGTGGCCTCCATTTTGTGGTTGAATTCTTAGCTGCCTTGTGTGCCAGGTATCCCTTTATATGGCTAACTCCCACTCATTTTGTAGGACAGTCCGGGGTTGACCCAAGCCTCATTCATCTCTATAGGACCAGCCCTTGGGACAAATAAGGTTCAGCATTCTTAGAGGAATGAATGAATGAATGAATGAACATTAACAGCCTGAGCAGTTTCCAGCTCCCTCCAACAGTCACACCCTTCTCAGAATCACCCCTAACCCCTCTCCTCTTCCCCAGGCCTACCTCAATTGCACACATACAAAACATTCACTATTTTTCAAAGGTGAGTCAGCTCACAACAGCTCTATTCATGTTCCTCTCCAACCCCACTCTCCCAACGTCCTCCTCAAGACGGCCACGAGATATGTGATACGTGGGTCTGGTAAGAGAAAGGCAGGGAGGTCACTGAGGCCACACCCCTAAATGTTTCCTGCCTTAATTCAAACACGCGCGTGTGAATGCTAGTGCGAGATCCTCCCGCGCGGCTGTGGACCTCACCGGGTGCCAGGAATAGGCGCTGGGGCATCCGCGCGGTGATGCGGCTGCGCCCCGAACAGGCAGCACCAGATCGTTCCACGTCTGGTCTCAGCCATAGATCTACGGAATCCCAGCTGCCAGCACCTGGACACCGGGCAGGGTGAAACCGGGAAAGGTGGAGGGGTGGAGAGCATGTGGACAGAGCGGTGCGGAGCGAGCCCAACAGGGCGGAGACTCAGCTGAGCGTGGCGGCGCGCTGGGACTATGTCATCCGTCCGCGTCCGCTGAAGGGCAGCTGATTGGCCCGTGGGCTCCGGAGCGGGTAGCAGTGTGTGAGGCGAGCGGCGGCGCGCGGGCGGTTGGTCCAGCCCTCGGACCTCGCCGTGACCTCGAGGCTGGGGGTCTTGGGGCCAACGGGAGGCATGGCAGGGACCCCCGTGCCGGGCAGCAGGAGGCGGAGCGGGCCCCCGGTGCCTTGCCATGGCCCGCCGCCTGGCGCCGGACACCCCCCGAGCAAACGGGCCCGGGCCATCCCCGCGGCCGCGCTTCCGGACCCCGAAGACCCGTTCAGCGCGCACGGGGACTTTACCGCCGACGACCTGGAGGAGCTCGACACCCTCGCGTCACAGGCCCTGAGCCAGTGCCCTACCGCGGCTCGGGACGCGTCCGGTGAGTGCGCCGCGGGGTTGCTGCAGACCCGGCGGGAACCCCACGGCGACCGCTCCCCATGTTTCTCCTGCCCACACTGCCCCTTCACCTTTTTAAGATACAGATGCACGCCGATTTAAGCAGAGATTGTGTTCTGAAAGGCCCTTTTTGATTTGGGGGAGCAATGTATGAGGAATATCAAACGGCTGATTTGAAACATAGAAAGCTATATTTCTGTATTTTTACATTTACATAAAATGTAAGTATCGAATATATAAAAGTGTAAATATATTTTTATATGTGTTTATTGCAATTTCTAACATTTGGGCCACTTGGTTCTTGGTTCTAAATAGAGATCCTGGAACTCGGCTAGCACCACCATCAGAACCATCACTTCCCACCCAGAGGTTACCCATTCTTCTGACAGGTTGGGAGGCATTAGATCATAGGACGCCCGCTGTCCCCCTTGGGCCATATGGATATAGGAGGGGCCTGCAAGGGCAAGAGATGCAAGCAACTTATTTTTTATAAAACCAGTAAATTATACCGGGTGCCTAAACATTAGGAACTGCAATGAACCTACTACTCCGGCATCTCCAGCAAAATGCCGGGCAAAGCAGACCTTCAGAAAACACTTCAAATGTTCCACATGGCAGTGACTAGCACCACTCCCACAGTGGCACAAGGCGATCCCTCCTCTTTCCTTTCCAAATTGTCAACTTTAACCTCTAAATCCATCTCTGGAATCTTTCCTCTTATCATCTTGTCTATCTCCCTGATGTATGCTACCATCATCCCTTCCCTGGACAGTAGTCTGCTAAATTGTCTCCCCATTTCCAACCTCAACTCCGTACAAGTCAGACCTCACACCACAGCAAGAATTGTCTTTAAAACACAAATCCATGTCTTACTTAGATACATGTGAACATCCTTGCTGAAAGACCTATTAATGACTTCCCATTGCTTCCAGAATAAAGACCAAAATCCTTACCATGACCTGTAAGGCCCAGCATTTAGGCCTTTTCCCACTCTCTCTCTGGGTTCCAGAGACACTGACCTTCATTTGAATTCTCTCTGCTTCCTACTATCTCAGGGACTTTGCACATTGTTGTTTCTTATACATTGAGTGTTCTTTCCATCCATTCCCCATCCCTACTCATCTGGTTAATTCCTGCTTGTTCTTCGGCTCTCAGCTCAGTCATTACTTCCTTCTAATCATTCTAGTTGAGTCAAATCCCTGTTATAGGCTTTCCTGTATTTGGGCTCCTCTGCAGTTTTTATCACAGTTTTAAGTGTACATTTATTTGTGTGATTATTTGTCAGGTGTCCTGTAAGCTCCGTGAGTGTAAGAACTGTCCATTTTTGCTCACTATTGTACCTTCAGAACCTAATATCATGACTGGCATATTGTGGGTACTCAGTAAATATTGTTTAATAATAGATGACTGAGTTCTGGCCAGTGAGGCACTCACAGAGCCCTTCAGCCCTTAGATGAGACTCTTGATATTGGGGGGTGGAGGGGTGGGGGGGGCTGGAGAGAGAGCAGCAGGACCTGTTATTTTGTAAAGATCATTTATAAGTTTGAGTCATGTTCTTAGGTTGGAAAATACCTTTACAGTGCTTAATAGAGCTTTCTCTAATTTGTTTTCAAGAATGATTCTTTTCAGCACTGTCTGGCAAAATTGGAGGAATGTTGGGTCCTGACGTATATATAGGAACTGTTTTTTACAGGTGTACATAAGGTTCCCAGAATAGATGGGATATCAAAAAATAAAAATCCTGCAGGAAAGAGCAGAGAAAGTGTTCCAATTAAGGATAATTTTGAATTAGAAGTACTTCAGGCACAATACAAAGAACTTAAAGAAAAGGTAAGTGACTTGACTTTTGCTTTTTGTAGTTAATTCATTCACTTATTCATGTGTTATAAAACATTGTACAATAAAATATTTAAAAGTTTTGAAACAAGGGTCCAGATCATCGACTGAGGGATGAAATTGGGGAAGGCGGTGGAAAGAAAGTCAGAAAATTTAGGCCGGAACTACATCTTGAGATCGCTAATAGTCAAGGCATGGAAGTTCTAAAAAGAGATACAGACATTTTCTGTTACAACACTGAGATGAATTGAAAGCATACATCTTTATAAAAGGAACACAACATCATAATGGTTGCTGTTTTTATTAGCAGCTTGCAAGAGAACTATTTTTCTATAATTCCATATGAAAGCCAAGAACAGAATATGGAATTTGTTACATGAAGTGTGTTGCCCAGATTGTTTAAAGCCTGGAGAATCTGGACGTGTGAGTGACAACTGCGTCCCACGCTATTCTGCTGAATATCAGCTGTCCCACAAGCAGGTCTAGCATACTGTGCTGGAGTATGGTTGGCATGGATATATTCTGAGCACCCATTTAGTCTGTGGGACATGTTGTATGCATTCTCAGTCTTTCCAGCTACATATTAAAACAATACTTTAAAACAAGTACATATGTAATTTTCCCATACAACTTTTCACAAAATTTATTTGGCATTTACAGCTGAAGTCAATGGAAGAAGAAGTCCTCATTAAAAATGGAGAAATTAAAATTTTGCGGGACTCACTGTATCAGACAGAATCCATTCTAGAAGAACAGAGAAGATCACATTTCCTTCTTGAGCAAGAGAAAACTCAAGCACTCAGTGACAAAGAAAAAGAATTCTCCAAAAAGGTGACCCAGAGCATTTGTTTTGCGTATTATGTACACCAGTTTTGCCTGCTCATTGAGTTCTTTTAGAGACCATAATCAAAGTAGCCTATAAATCTTTAAGGGAGATTTAAACTGTTGTTTGTCTTATATACTGTCTGCTGTTAGCTACTTGCCATGCACTTTCTTCCAAGCTCTGCATGTGGTTTGGTAAAGGACTTAGATGAACCTCTGCTGTGGCAGTTGGTCTTGGCAGGAATAAGTCACCTAGCTTAGGATTTTTAGAAACAGGCTTAAATTGGGCTCTTTTGGTAGATAAGAAAATCAGTTGACCTAGCTTAGGCCAAAGAGGAATGTACTGGTTGCCATAACCAAGTCTGGAAAAAGCAGAGGTGTGGTGGGGCCTCGAATGACTCAGACATTGCCGGGACTCTTTATTCTCTGCTATAGGCATGCTTCATCCTTATGGTAAGGGTTGTGGTCACCAGAAGTTCCTGGACTCACATTTCATAGCTCCAGACCAGAGATAAGACTTGGGTTCCCTCATAAAATTATGGAGAAAGCTCTGATTGATATTACTCAAGTCAGATGCCTATCCCTGGACCAGTTACTGTAATCAAGGAAATGGCAGCTCTTTGTTGACATAGCAGAGGGAGGGAAAGGATTGTTTCTCAGAGGGAAAGAGATGCTGTTCCGGGAAGAACAGCAGGTGTCCAGTACATAGACCACTTTCCTTCAACATGTCCCAATGCTTCAGTCTCAAGAGTACAAGGTCTTATTCTGCCATCATTTCATTAAGCAGACTTAAACTTTAAATAAGCACTTACCTGTGCCGGGCACTAGCATCAGTAGTTGACTTTCCATATAAGTGATGAAGAGTGAGCGATTTGCAGTCAGTCAAACTGGAGTTTGAATCCAGGTTTTGCCACATAAAATGGTGACCTCAGGCTAATGACTTAAGCTCTATGGCTCATTTCCCTTATCCCATCCAGGAAATGACCAACTGAGTTGTGAGAATTAAACACTCTTCACTTAACTGTGTCTCGTACCATGCCTGGCATAGAGTGTATTCAGTGAATGACAGCGGTTGCTATTGGCTGAGACCCTTGGGCCAAAGCAGTAGGTCTCCCCACATTGCACAGAGTCTTGGTAAAACTATTCCAAATACTCTACCCAGACCTGCAAAAAGACCTGGAATTGTGCAGCACTATAGTCACTAAAAGGTCAACATGTTACTGCTAAGAAACCACACATTGGGTTTAAAATGCTGGGCATTTTACATACATTATTTTAAGTCCGCCAACCACAATGAAGACAATTATTACTTTTACTTTACAAATCACCTTAAGTTCTGAGAGGCTAAGTGAATAGCACGGCTGGTATACGAACCCTCACAAACTACCCTTCCAATAGTTTGGGTCAAAATAGCTTTCTAGAGCACCATGCTGTCTTTCAAGAAGAAGGCTAAAGTTTGATATTTTAGGACATTTATATCACAGCAGACTTTCACATTTTTCATTGTTTTTCCTTTACTAGCTTAAGGTTTTGAAGGTCAGAGATATGTCTGTATATATGGAGGGGCCACTACAAGTATACTTCTTTTGCCTTCCAGCTTCAATCACTGCAGTCTGAACTTCACTTTAAAGATGCAGAGATGAATGAATTAAGGACAAAGCTTCAAAACAGTGAACGAGCAAATAAACTGGGGGCTCCCTCCATTTCCTGTCTCAGGTAAAGATGGTACTGGAAGGAGAGTTCAGTTTTGCATTGTCAAGTGAAAGACTAACTAACAAACAATGTCAGGGTAGTCATGAACGAAGGCCATTTAGACTCTGCCACCTGGATAGAGATCCTCTTTCCAGAAGGACTCAAAGCTGGTTTGAATGAGGCTTGAATGTTTTGGGGCATCACAGCATAAAGGCCCAGCACTCTGGAAATGCATCTTCTGTATAGGACTTAATAAACTTAGCTCCTCAAGATTAAACTTATTTGAGCTAAACTAGAAAAAATTGTAACTGTGACCTCATAAGTTTTGGGATGGGCCAGTCTTCATTTTTATGTTTTTATGTAATTTGTTTAAAATAGGTGTTTTTACCTGAAGCACAAGTCTATTTCAGTCCCAGCTACTTGGAATATGTTTTCTCATTTGCTGCCCTGGGACCTTTGTCCAACAGCCCCTGCCTTTGCTGTCAAATGTGGTCAGTTTAATGGTCTGTGTTCTGCCCTCTGTGGTCCACCTGCCAGAGAATACTGGCATTGTCAGTATCAGTCTTGAAATTCAAACAGTGCTGGCCAAGGCATGTTTTTCTTGTATTGAACATTTGCCAGTGGTCCGGCCTCTGCTCATAATGGGCAAGGCGTGAAACTGAACTCATAAAACACGAGAGCTGAAGGGGCCCATCCCCACCTCCTCACACATCACATTATCACTAACAGGAGGACATCACCTTTCCAACATACTTGTATGCATCAATGGAGACTCTGAAGGTTAAGACTTCTTCTCTAATATAGAATCACTGACACTGAGGAACGTGCCCAGTTTGCAAGGTGTAAGACACCACACACTTTGTAATAGTCCCCTTTCTATTGAAAATCTTTGGATTCAGTCCCTGACTATTAAAAAGAGCCGGTTTCACATTGAAATAATGTTTAAATTGGAAATAATAAAGTAGGAATTATACAGGTATTTGGGGGTAATTAGAAGAATATGGACATAAATGACTTTTTCAGCAATTTGGATTAAAATGACTTGAGTTTTGCCCTTCTACCAAAAACGTCAGATATATAAAAGATAAAACCTTTGACCAAAACACCTAGACATGAAAAGGTTTAAAGCTTGTTATTAGAACTTTTGTAACCTGGTATTTTAAGTAGTTTTAGCAGAATCATTACTTTGCTTTCATAGTTAACTTTTTCCAGTCCTAGGAAAAGCCCTTCTATGATTACAAAGTCAGAAGCATGCTCTTCGCAATTTGGAAAAACATCTTTCCCTACAAAGGAGTCTTTTAGTGCTAATATGTCCCTTCTCCATTCCTGCCAGACAGAACCAAGACATAAGTCTCTTGTGGGCAGAGAGGGTAAGTCAGTATATTAGTCATTTAATGCTATAGAAACAGATTACCCAACCGTGTGGCTTAAAACAACAGTAATCGTGTCTTACCTCCTGGTTTCTTTGGGTCAGCAATTCTGAAAGGGTACAGAGGGGATGGCTTATCTCTGCTGGGGCTGAGACAAGTTTGACAGGCTGGAGGATCTGTTTCCAAAGTGGCTGACTCACATGGCTGACAGTGTGGTTCCTCTCCACAGGGCCACTTGGGTGTCCTCCTGACATGGCGGGTACCTTCCTCTAGAGCAAGCCATCCCAGAGAGAGCGCCAGGCAGAAGCTATCCTTTTTATAGCCTAGTTTTGGAAGTCACACAGCATCAGTTCTGCCACATTCTTTTCAATAGAAGTGAGTCAGTGGGTCTGGCCCACATTCAAGGTGAAGGAAATTAGGCTTCACCTTTTGAAGAGAGGCATGTCGAATAACTTACAGGCATATTTTAAAGCCACCATAATCAGCATCCATTGACCATGCTAGAAGCACAGCTGATATGTAAGACCTGTGTTCATTTCATAACCCAGCCTGAGGGAATGCTGCTGCTTTCTAGAGAGAGACAGTCTAGCATTAGTAGGTTTTCATTCTGAGAGTATGCTATGCCAGTTTATCTTATGCTTCAAATACACTGCCTCTCCCCACCATCAACCTTTCCAAATCATTGGCCATTATACTACCTCTTGAGAAACTGCCGTCTGCTCAGATTTTTGGCCTCTAGCAATTGAAGAGGTAATGTAGGGTAGTATTACAATCAGGCAGTGGAGCCCAACACAGATGTTAGTCACAGTCACACCACTTACTGGCTTATGTGGTTGGGCAAGTGCTTCAACCTCTGTATCTCAGTTTCCCTGTCTGTAAAACAAGGCTAATGATAATATCTTCTCATAGAGTTGCTATGAGGAACAATTTGTAAAGCTCTTATAACAGTGTCTGGCACATATTAAGCACTGTATAAATGTCAGTAGTTACTGTTTTTATCTTATGGCATCATTTTGAAGTGGAGCAAAGAATTTTCCTTTCCTTTCCTTGTGTGAGTTTCTGTTTTACATGAAAAAGGCAAAGATGCAAAAGTTCTTGAATTCCTTCGGCTCTTATTTTGATCCAGAGTTGAAAAAGTAGAACAATTTGACTTTGTTTTAAATTCATTACATGTAAGAATTTCTTATATGCCTGTGCTTTTGTGCTCAAGTTTTGATTCACATTTTGTCTAGTTTCAGAGAATAAGACCCACAGTCTGGGAGGTGAACCCATAAAACAAGAGGCCCAGAAAACTCTTGTTGACGGCTGGATGCAGAGATCAAACACTCAAGGTACCAAAATCCCTGCTGCTTGCAAGGGGCCTGCCTGCCTCTAGTAGTCTTCTCCAGTGTCTGGCTCCACCATGGCATTGCCTAGAGAACTGTCTGGGGCTCTGAAAACCAGCGCTCCACACAGTCCTTCAGAAAGTGAAGGGAGTGGTAATCTGTGACTTAAGCAACAACTTTATAGAATGGAAAGGGCCAAGAGCAGGTGTGTCCCACAGCCTTCCGCACCCACAGGCAACACAGTGGGTCCTTGACTTAGAAGGCTGTTGGCATCCAAGGAACCCTCGGCTTTTCCTTCTAAGGTCCTAGAAAAAGCCTCCCATGTCAGAACCTTCTAGAGTCACCTTGTCTTCTGCAGGCTCCATTTTGATAAACCTGCTTCTGAAGCAGCCTCTGATCCCAGGGTCATCCCTAGGACTGTGCCACCTCCTGAGCAGTTGTTCTGAGGTGCCTGCTGGCCCCCTCTTGCAGCCACCAGGGTTTGGCAGGTAAGTTAAGGCTCCTGAAAAGCTCATTTGGGAAGGAGTTGCCAGGAAGCAAGCCCCTTTCTGGCCCTGGCCAGCTTGGGAGATCTGTGGGCCAGGCAGGGATATTAGAGAGTTTGGCGGGGAGGCTGTCTGGGGCCTTTGACCTTCTCTCCACCCTAAACTTGTCTCTTTTGTGTTTGTTGCTAGTACCTTGGCTGGGATTTCAGGCCTCAGGACTACAGGTTTTCATGATGGGTCATTTTCTCTCTCAGCCCTGAGAGAAGCACAGAACTTAGCATTCACTGGACTGAACCTAGTTGCCAGGAATGAAGACTCATGTGACCAAGACCCTGCAGAGGGAAGTAGAAGGGCCTTCCCTCTCTCCCAGCTTCCTGGAGCCGTGCATCTCCTCCCCCTGGTACAGTTCTTCATCGGATTACACTGCCAGGCTCTGCAAGATTTGGCAGGAGCCAAGAGAAGCGGAGCATCTGGGGACTCACCAACACATTCCTCCTGTGTGAGCTCTGGGGTAGAGGCCAGTGCCGAGGACTCACTTTGCAACCTGGAAGGCTTCTCTGTGGCTTCACTTACCATTCTTCAGCACCTTGTGTGCCACAGCAGAGCAGTTGTCTGCCTGTTACTGTCAGGAGTTGGGGCAGATTCTGGAGATGAAAACAAGAGTCTAGCTCACAGACATGGTCATGAGGATATGACCTCAGTCCCAACGGGGGTTGCCGACGACCAAGCCCAGCATCCACTGTTGAAGATGCTTCTTCACCTGTTGGCCTTCTCTTCTGCAGCAACAGGTCACCTGCAAGCCAGTGTCCTGAACCATTGCCTTAAGGTTTTGGTGAAATTAGCTGAAAATGCTTCCTTTGATTTTTTGCCCAGGTATAAAGCAGAATGGGAGTTAGGATTCCTTGTGGGTCTTACTTACAGGCCTGTGACCCTTGTGCTTTGCTCACATCCTTGCTCAATTCTAAGATTTGGTTCAGGGAGGTTAAGTGGTGGGAAGTCAGATCAGGTGTTGGGAGAACCAAGGAAGTGGTTTATTTGGTTTAGTTCTGCCTGTTTAGCAGGTAAGCAGAAAGCAGGCATCATAAAAGACTGTTATCCACTGTAGCAGAGGGTCCCGCCCCTAGGACAGACAAAGGCTGAACCAAGAGGCCTTTGAACCTGGGGCATGGATCAGGTGAAGGCCAGACAGCCACAGTTAATTTTGGTAGGGTTCCCTAAGGAAGCAGAGGATGTGGGGAAGATCCACAACCCATAAGCAGACCCTGCTGGGTGTCTAATCGTCATTGTGCCAGCCTCTGGCATGAGCCACAGATTGCTTCCTGCCCCTCTTGAGCTGTGTTGCAAGTGGTAGCAGAATCCTAGCTTGGGATGCCAGGACCTCGAGACTGGGAAGAACTATAAACACCATGTAGCCCACCCCACCCCACCCCCCGAGCACTCCACCCTGGGGCCAGTTCCTAGGTAGGAATGACTTTACTGGCTGGACATACCTCAAGTCTTCTCATCTGTGAGTTCCCTAAAACACTTCTGGATCTTGGTTTCCATCTGAATGCATTCTGGCTGGGCTGGTCCATCCTGAAAGCAGTGCTCAGTCTGAACACAGTGCTGCAGTGTATGGGAAGCAGCACAGTGTGGGGCAGAACACAAGATGCCTGGCAGGGGCCTAGCTCATAGTGGCTAACTGTTCATTTCATGTTTGTTCTTTAATGAATCAACTCCAGAAACCATGTTTTCAACAGCTTTTTGGCAGCTGCACCAGCATTCCATTCCTGTTGAGCTTCTCCACAAGGACAATTAAAAACAGCCATTTAATGGGTGTTTACTGCAGGCCAGCCACTGTGAGCGAGGCCTCCCATTCACTAGCCCATGTGACTCCCTCATAGCCCTGCACCCTCACACCAAGCACAGAGCCTGGCTCATTGTAAGCACTCAGTATTTGTTGAGTGAATATTCCTGAACTGTAGGGATCGTAATGTGGGTGAGGGTGAGTTTCAACCCAGGTGTCAGTCTCCAGAGCCACTGCCCTTGGTCACTGTCTCGCACCACCTCCTCTCAGTGAGTCTCTTCAGAATTCCTTCATGCTTTACATGCTTAAGCGGAACTCTACTACCACGTGGCTGCCTCTCCACCTTGGAGTAAAAGCCAGGCACAGGGGACTGTTGAGGCTCTAAAGCAGTGTGTGATATGATGCAAGTTACCAGGAAGGCTGCAGCATCTTCTGTTCCTCAGTATTCATAAAGTGTGTCCTGGCTCATCCAGGTTTTAAAGCAAACTGTCCCCTAATATCCTTGTCTTTCTTACCGCATCTGTTGTAACCCTAGGGGTCCAAGGTTGTTCCCCAAGGACTGGTTAGCAGGGGGTTCTGAGCAAACAGAGCTCACTTCCAAATTTAACCACAGCAGTATGACTTATCTATTTTGTATATTGGAGCTTTACAAAAAATGCCATTAAAAAGAACATTCCCATACTATTGAAAAATAAGTTGGAAACTTGTCATGTATGTAGGTGGACTTTTCATGCAGATAGTTTCAGGGCTTTAGTGGACTAGTTAGTGGTCACTTCTAACCTAATAATGAAATTGAATAACCACCAGGTTAAATTCCAGTTTTCTACAAAGTCCCACATTCCCTGGCAACTGAAGGACATTTAGCATGTCTGCTGTGCAGGATTTCCTCTAAAATGAGTTCACCTAAAATGGAACAAGACCTTGCTTTCTAATGACATTGAGAAATATTTTTGGCCCACTATGCTTTGTGCTAAAACCCTGCAGATGCATGAAGGGTACACATAGCCAGACCCAAGGGTGGTTTCAGAATTGCCCTTCTCCCACTCACCAGGCTAGTCCTGCCTCATGGATTGTGCAAACAGCAGCAGTTGTATTGGGACTTGGTAGTAAGTCGTGCCTTTGCCCCCTGGGACCTGCGGGAGAGTGTGCCCAGAGCCCTTCATCAGTGCACAAGGCCACTGCAAGCACCTTCTCAGGCTTGGCAGCAGGTGAGCCTGGTGTTTTCTGACAAATGGAGAAAACTGTCTTCTTTGCTCTGCGAGTGGTCAGGTCCATGTTTGTCACTTCAGGAGCCCTGTTCAGTCCTTTGATGGTGGCCCTACAACATTTCTCTCACACCAAGTTATGGCATGCATCCATGTTTGGGATCAATGGCAGAAAAGAACCCAGAACCTGGGTGGAAGCCAGGGTCCAGGGAGTTAACTCCCACTTCTTGGGTGATGTAGGGCCAGGTGAGGGCCTGTCATCTCTAGCCACAGCAGTCCAGTGAAGGTTAGTACCCACGTTTTCATGAGAAAAGAAGTTTCACAGTTATTAGTTGGCATTTGGGTCAGCATTCAAACCCAAGTCTAGATGAACTGAGTTATTTGTACTGCCCTGATCTGATTTCCCATTGCCTCTAGTGAAAGGTGAGGATGGATGGTAGACTGGAGTTGGGGAGTGTCACATCTCTCTGGCCTTGTTTTTTAGGTTCCAGTGTGTGTTCCAGGTGCTGCCACAGTGCCTCAGCCCAGAGACACCCCTGCCTAGTGTGCTGTTGACCGTCAAGCTCCTCTCCGTCCTGGTGGACCACGAGAAGCTCGCTCCTCAGCTCTGTTCCCACTCAGGTAAAGTGGGGTGGTGGGTGGACATCTGGACTGCTGCAGATTGGAGGGAAGGATTGTAGGGGGGTGTCGGGGGCCTCCCGGGGGCTTCTGCAGCTAGTACCCAGAGCTCTGGGTGAGAAAGGGAGCCTTGAGTGAGAGGTGGGCATCTTTTTCAGAAGGCTGCCTCCTCCTGCTGCTGTACACGTACATCACATCAAGACCTGACACAGTGGCCTCACAGACACAGTGGGTTCAGCTGGAACAAGAGGTAAAATCTCTAGAGATCCTTCTGGAGACTGCTCACCATCCCACCCGTGCCAAGGCCCACAGAACCTCCTTTCTCTGTCCTTCCCATCCTGAGAAGAGTAGGATCTTCAACTCATTTTGGTAAAGTTTTTCAAGAAGCTGAAGAGGTGAACAGTTTGGGAACCCCATGCCACACAAGTGCATGCCAGGTTGTCCTGGGATCTGGCAGAGTTGCCTGATGACTCAGCCTATTCTGGCTTTGGGTCTGGTGACTGGACCTGGGCCTGGAGGCAGGTGGGTTGTTGGTGAGACACAGATGATGGTCCTGAGTCTTGCACCCCATTTGTGCAGACAAGCTGGAGCTTGTTTAGAAGAAGCCTGGGAAAGCCATTGTTTGTAATCAGGGCATCATTACGGTGGCATTAGAACAGTCTTCTTGTCCTAGGCGGTGTGGCTTCTGGCTAAGCTTGGTGTGCAGAGCCCCTCCTCCCCGGTCAGCGGCTCCGACTGCCAGTGCAACGTGGAGGTGAGCAGGCAGGGGTGGGCAGGGGCCTACAGCACGGCAGCTCTGTTGGTGGACAAGGCAGCCCTGTGCAAGAACCCCATGCCTCCTTTAACCCTGCTGCTTACCACGCAGAACCCCCCTCACCAGGGTGGCTGGGAAATTGCTGCTCAGCCAAGTGAATTGTTAGAGCACAGGAAGCTGTAAGACCTGACATCAGTCTGCGCCCTCCACCAGGCTGTCAGAGCGCTCACCGTGATGCTGCACAGACAGTGGCTGACAGTGCGCAGGGCAGAGGGGCCTCCAAAGACTGACTGGCAGAAGCGGACAGTGCGGTGTCTGCGGGACATGGTGCAGCTGCTGCACAGCCTGTCCCAGAAGGACAAACTCTTTACTGTGCACTGTGTGGAGGTCCTGCATCAGTATGACCAGGTGATGCCAGGGGTCAGCACGCTCATTCGAGGGCTCCCTGATGTGACAGACTGTGAAGGTGAGCAGGCAAGAGGAGCCGGCCCTTCCCCCCAGCCCACATATGGGGTTTTCCCTGTAGTTCATGGACAAGTCAGACTTCTCGGCCTCCTTTAGCAGTCCTCCTCCATCCACCACGGCCCTTTACAGCACTGGGAACAGTCTCATTATCTTTCTGCTCCAGTTCTTTGACACACTGAGCTGCCATTTGCTTGTATATTTTGTTGAGTTGGCCTGGCAGAGGCACGGTTATTCCAGAAATATCCCTGTCTGAATTGCCTTTGTATCACTTTGCTTGCAGTAGCTGAGGGAGCAAGGCCTGGGCGTGGAAGGGACTGGTTAGTTCCCGAGGGCTTTGGGGGAGGAGAGGTGGGACTCCCTCCAGTCCCCAGCACTTTCAGGCCTTCACCTAGAACCCACTTCTTTCTGGCTCAGAGGCAGCCCTGGATGACCTCTGTGCTGCTGAGACCGATGTGGATGACCCGGAGATGGACTGCGGCTGAGGCCCGTGAGCCTCATGCCACACGGCGGCGCCAACGCAACTGTTTCCCTCATCAACCAATTAAAAGCTGTGACAGGCTGTTCCTGCCAAAAACACACCAGCGTTGGTGTTGTGTTTCCTGAGTCTGTGTTTGGCTGAGTGGGAGGGATGGAACAGGACCAGACCCAGGGAAGGCTGGGATCCTTCCTCCTGTCCCTGGCTAGAGCTGAGACCCGGTCCCCATGGTAACTAATCTGCTTTGAGGAAAGAGCCCTGCCCAGCCTGTGGAGTTGTCCTGAGTCATTGTTTTGGGCTGGGGCCACGGGAAGAAATCATTGTATGGCAGGGAAGGAGGTAGCCCTCAGTCCAGGCCTAAACCAGGGAGGCCTGGGAAAGTAGGGTGAGGGGTAAGCACAAAAGGGTCATGGTAGGCGTCCCCAGCAGTGCTTGAGGTCAGGAGCTGGCCTCCCCAGACAGCCTGGGCACCACCACCCTTGTTCTCAGTTGATGTCAGCCGGCAGGTCCACAGCTGTGGATCTGAGCAGGCCTTAAGGGTGCCATGGCGGCGAGGGGGGAGGGGAGGCTGGCCTGGAGAGGGGCGGGTGTCGGTGAGAGAGGCCCAGCCCAGGCAGGCGAAGGGAAGAGCAGGGCGGGCCTGTGGGCGGGCAAAGGCTGAGTTTCACTTCCCGCCACTGCTGGCCCTCGGGGAGAACCAGCCAGAGCACACCGGAGAGATTGCTTGCTGCCTGCCTGCTACTTGGTGAGTACAGATCCCCAGGGGGATGGGACAGGGTGGATGGCTGTGGGTGCCCCCACCAGGCTAGCGGGGGAGGAGGCCAAACCCATGTGAAGACGACAGGACCACCCTCCCCTAAAGTGATGAGTGTACATTCCCACTGAGAAAGCTACCCCCTCTCCCCAGCTTTCTGCTCTCCTTCCCCACCCCCACCTTAGATTTCTTTCTCACAGGGGCACTCACGGCACCCCAGTCCTACCCTGTGCTCTTCCCCAGGCTCAACAGCAGGTACTCACCCCACCATGGGCTCGCAGGCCCCACCCCCAGGTCCCATGCAGACCCTCATCTTCTTGGACCTGGAGGCCACTGGCCTGCCCTTCTCCCAGCCCAAGGTCACGGAGCTATGCCTGCTAGCCATTCACAGATGCACCCTGGAGAGCCCCCCCACCCCTCAGGGGCCACCCCCTACGGTGCCCCCACCGCCCCGTGTGTTGGACAAGCTCTCCCTCTGCGTGGCTCCAGGGAAGGCCTGCAGCCCTGCAGCCAGTGACATCACAGGCCTGAGTACGGCTGTGCTGGCAGTGCATGGGCGTCAGCGCTTCGATGCCGACCTGGCCAACCTGCTCCGAGCCTTCCTGCAGCGCCAGCCACAGCCCTGGTGCCTGGTCGCACACAATGGTGACCGCTATGACTTCCCCCTGCTCCAGGCAGAGCTGGCCGAACTGGGCCTTGCCAGCACACTGGATGGCGCCTTCTGCGTGGACAGCATCGCTGCCCTCAAGGCCCTGGAACAAGCCAACAGCCCCTCTGAGCATGGCCCACGAAAGAGCTACAGCCTGGGCAGCATCTACACGCGCCTGTTTGGGCAGACCCCACCGGACTCACACACAGCTGAGGGTGACGTCCTGGCTCTGCTCAGCATCTGTCAGTGGAGGCCACAGGCCCTGCTGCGGTGGGTGGATGCTCACGCTAGGCCTTTCAGCACTATCAAGCCTATGTACATGGTCACAGCCTCCACTAGGACCGACCCAAGGTCATCCGCCGCCACAGCCACTGCACCCCTGTCTGCAGCCAGGGACACTAGTCCCAACCCAAGGGTGGGCAGGAGGCGCCAGGCTCCTCCTCCAATGAAAGGCCCTGGAGCCCCACCTAAGGAGGGGCTGCTGGCCCCACTGGGCCTACTGGCCCTCCTGACCTTGGCAGTAGCCACACTGTATGGGCTGTCCCTGGGCGCCCCTGGGCAGTAGGGCCAAGAAGGAAAATCTAACAGAGACCTCCACAACTGCACTGACTGATCAATTGCCTCCTGCCCTCCTTTGCTATCTGGGCCTCCACCCCGACTCAGGAACCTGGGGGAGGAGGGAAGCTCACAGACAGGAGGGGAGCACAGTCTCTGTCTCTCAACCTTGCCAGCAGAATGGTCAGAAGTCTGAGCCCAATAAAAGTAGGAACCTGGTCAAAAACAGACATTCCAAGTGTTGAATGGAAATGATAACTGGTCTTAAGCCCAATCCCAGCAGCCAAAGCTATGAAGAAACGGGCTGCAGTTCCAAAGGTTTGCATTTATTATCAAGAAGTGTGCAGACCACAGACCTTTTCTCAGAAACACATCAACAAAGCTAAGACATTTCTGGTGAAAACATTAACAGAGGGATGGGGAACACCAGGGTATTCGTGTCTGGGCCAGAACTGCCATCCAAAGGCACTGTCCCCCACCTTTGGTCCAGACAGCCCCTTGGCCCAGGTGTCCCTACTACCAGGATGAACTGTGGACTGAGGTTCAAGGAGCTGGATAACCTGGGGTGGGATGGGGGGGGTATCAGGAAGCAGGGGCTATGAGAAGACAGATTTCCCCTCTTCTGTCAGTCCAGTCCTGTCCCCCCCCCCCAGAACCCAGAGGTTTCAGCCTCATAGCAAATATCACACACATTTGGAAACAGAACACAGAAATATTTGGCTAAATATAAAACAACACTGCAGGGAGGGGACCTGAGTCTATCGGTGGACAGAGGCCACCCCACCCACCTGTGGCAGGAGTTTTGGGCCAGCAAGGCAGGAAAGGTTCCCCAAAGGCGGCCAGAACCATGGGTGGACGTGGCCCTCCAGGTGGCCCCAGGGAGGATGCAGGACACAGGGCGAGTCCAGGCAGACAGCCAGCAGGTGCTGAAACTGGCCCTGAAAATGGTCCAGGGTAGGTGGGGCTGTGCCAGAGGTGTTTTGACCCCTTGGGCATGGGACAGGCACAGTCTCCAGGCAGCTATGGGACATCTGCCAAAAGTCCTGAAAACCAGCTTAGCCAGAAAACCCCACACTCTGGGGCCAAGCCGTGGCCTCAAGCAGTGGCTGGTCACTGCCAAAACCAGAATCCCTGTCTTGCCCACAAAATGCTGTGCTATGCTACTGAGACAAGCTCCCCCTGATCTCTCTGGGGCCTTCCAGAAAATAACCCCCACTCTCAATTCTTTGAGTTTTGCTTGAGATTTCAGGAGGCATAATTTCAAGTGAGTAAGAGGACAAAAAGTTTAGTCCCAGCCCACTCTGGCAAGGATTGTTCTTGACCTCAACAGCATCAAAGGAAGCCATGTGTAGAGACAACACACATATACACACCACACACAGGGCAGGAAAGAACTGTGCCCACCATGCACTCACACATAACACAATCACAGTGGCAACCAGACTGCTCAGGGGGCTGCCTTTGGGGGATCCATGTAGGCCGGGTTGTAAGGAGGCTGGCTGGCTGGGTAGGGCATGGCTGCATCTCCTGAAAATAAAGAGAACACTGGTTGGCTCTGAGCACCATGGGCTATAAGTGGGCAGGCTGGCAGGAAAGGGGAGAGGGCCTATTTAGCCATGCAGTCTGGGATGGATGCCCTACAAGGGTCTAGGGTGGGAGCCCTGGCTTTAGGGGTCCAAGGGGGTCACAGAGTCGGCTGGGGAACTCACCAGACAAAGTCTCCTGGTAGGCAGGTGGGCCCAAGGGCTGGGTCGGGTAGGGCGGTGGGTACTGCGTCGGGTAGGGTGCTACCGGCATCCCCGGCTGGGGGGGCATGGGGTGGTAGCCCTGGTACGTCGGTCCAGGGTAGCTGGGTGGCATACTTGGAGCCTGTGGGTATGGGCTGTGCACCACAGTGGTGGATGTGGTGGTGGTCACGACCGCTGCAAAGAGAACCCTGGTCAGGACCCTCCATATCCCCAGGTCCTGGGGGCCAGGCTTGCCGCCCCACCCTTCAACTCAGCCAAAGCAGAAGAACCCTGGTTAACTCCCCCTGCCCACCCAGGGGTCCGAACCCTCGCACAGGAGATCCCAGCAGGCAGGATGGGAGTGGGCATGCTTACGACGGGGTCGCCGGCACATCTTGTACAAACAGCAACAGGAGCAAGTGAAGCAGATGATGATGGTGACAACAGAGAGCACAAAGATGGTCAAGCCGATGGCCACAGTCGCCCCAAACCTGCCAGGGAGCCAGTCATGACCAGGGGCCTCTCACCCATTCCCAGGACTAGCAATCCACACCTTACCCATTCCCAGGGGCACCCCTCTTGCCAGAACAGACTTCGGGTGATACAGACAGAGCAGCTTCCTGATGTGTAGCTTGAACCTGTTTCAGCCTCAGTTTCCCCATGTGTAAAACAGGGTTGTTTGTGTATATAAGACACCTTGCCCAGGGTCTGCATCCTATCCCACCCTAAGGAGCATGGGAGGGGGTTTCTTCAAGCACTGCTCCCCCCATTACACACATAACTAATCAGCGGTTGTTCACTGAACTTGCGCCACAAGCCAGGCAGTGTGTGATCTGAGCCAAAACTCAGCAGTGGGCAGGAGCCCCCAGCCCAGGGTAGGATGAGGAGAAGTTCCAGGAAAGCAAGGCCATGTGGCCAGAGGAGAAGTGGCTGCAAGCTCTGCCCCAGCTCCAGCCCCAGGCAGATGCCAGTGGCCAGTCACTGCAAGTCTGCTGTGGGCTAAGCCATGTGCCAGAAATCCACACACTTCCCTGGGCTGCCCAGTCTGACCAGCATGACTACAGGTGAGAATTGGGAGGCAGAGGGTATGTTTTGGACGGGCTGGAGGTGGGTACTTTCTGGGAGAAGGGCCTCTTTTGCCGACCCAGGCCCCCCAGCAAGGACTGCAATGAGTGGAGGGCCTGCCCTTTGAGAAATCAGGCCCCTGGCTGACCTTGGCCAAAACTGACTTTCAAAAGCAGAGAGCCCCTCACTATCGTCTCAGGTTCCCAATGTGAGGACAAGCTTTATTCTAATAAAATAGATGCAAAAGTGGTAACTTATGCAAAATTTGAAGAAGCTTTGTAACTGCGGGACATCCACCACCCCGGAAGCCTGCGCAGGTCGGGGCAGTGCTCTGCCCCATCCTAGAGCAAGAGGCTTCCGCCTCACCAGCCCTGAGAGAGAGCACAACCTCAGCAGGGCCCAGCACGCACAACCTAAGGACAGACCTAGGGACACAAGCTTCACTCTCCAGACCCCAAAATACCCAACCATTCATTTGCAAAACAGGACTTTCAGAGTCAGGAGGTGCCCTTCCTGTCCAACCAGAGGCTGCCCTTCCTCTGGCCCAGGGAACAGACACACACACACACACTCAATCACAGACACGTGAGGCTGGAGGCTGTCTCTCACACACACACACACACACACAAACACACACTCAATCACAGACACGTGAGGCTGGAGGCTGGAGCCACTGCCAGGCCATCGTCACTCTCTCTGCCATCTCCCTCTCTCTGTCTCTCACTCACACACACACACACACACACACAGTATGGCACCCAAGCTCACCCCATGTTAGCCTCCGCCTTCACCTAGGGGCCTCCTGCACCTCCAGACTTCCCCTCTTCCCATCAGAGGCCATACAGTTCCAATCACCTCCCCTTTCAGGGAAAAGGAAAGCAAATCTCCTCAGTCCTCCCCCTGATCTCTGACGTCAGCGGCAGGAAGGACAGGCGCACATGGCCCAGGAAGTCACCCTCTTAAAGACACAGGATCCACCAACAGCCAGGCTAAGATGCTCTGCTTCCCACAGCTGCCTCCCCCAGCCTCACCTGCCCAGGCCTGGCCCCTGAGCTGCAGTCTGTCCAGCCCACTGACCAGGACATCTCCACTAGAGGGTCTGAGAGTCACCCCAGCCTCAACATGCCTGAACCACAACCTGCTCGGCTGGCCAGTCCTGTTCTAGAGGTCCCCCTTGATAATCACCTTCATCCATCTAGGCCCCTGGGATCCTGGGGCCCTGGCTGATATAGGAGCCCCGTCCAGCCCAACCCCTCTGCAACTCCTCTCCCACCAGAGCACTCTCCACGCCATGAACCTGCCTTGCCAGGATGAGGCAGCCACCTCCTGAAGTCCCCCTGGCTGCCTTGCCGGATTTGTACACATCAATTCTCTGCTCAAAACCCTTCCATGGCTCCTGCTGCTCTTGGGATTACACAGGAATTTGCTTTATAATTACTTGTTCATGGATGTGTGTAAGCATGTGTACCTGTACTTTTCTGTATATTTATTATAGTTGACAATAAAAGAAGAAAAGAAGAATCTGGGACTTGCCTCACCAGACAGTAACACTTACAATACAACAAACTTGAATCTTTAACTTAATAATAAATAAGATAAAATTCCTTGTCAGACCCACAAGGCCCTGTATAGTCTGGGCCTCCTACTCTCCCTACAATCCAGCCACATTGCCTACCTCCAGCTTCTGAAAGCACCAAGCTCTGTCCTGCCCCAGGGCCTTTGCACATGCAGCCCCTCCTGCCTGATCGGCTTTCTCCCTCCCAGCCACGCAGACTGCAGCTCAAAGCATTACTTACTTGGAGATGCCTTTCCTGATGACCCAGGTGAGGTCAGGCTCCATGGTAACACTCATACAGAATCAAACTCTTTTCTACCTCAGTTTACAAACGAATAACTCCTCTGTGTGTGCATTTGATTAATGTGCATCTCCCCTGCAGCCTGTGGATTTCACGGGGGCACAGTCTTTACCTACTTGGGTCATTCACTGTATCCAGCACCTGGCCTGCAGTAGGCTCTCACAAATATCTGACAAACGAACAAATACCTCCACTCAGGTTCTGGGTAGCATGAAGCAGCACAGCCAGGCCTGACGCGCTGAGGAAGCACATCTGAGAGATGGTCTCGGAGCGTGGCAGGCAGGCCACTTGGCCACACCAGGCCTTGGTGCAGATGCAGCTCCACCTCCACGAGAGCCCAGCACTGAGGAAGGAATGGGGCTTCCCAAAGCTGGGGGCACCTCCCAGGCCAATGAGTCCAAAGGCCAAGCTCAGTAGACAGGGTCAGGCCAGGAGGGAGGGGACAGAAGCCCTGAGGTGCAACAGCCCGGCCAGGGGAGAACTGGGCAGCTTCCAGGAGGCCAAGGCTCACAATGTTCAGATTGTGAAAGGGCTGCCCGTGGAACCGGAACACCAGCACACTGACCAGGAAAAGCACCAGAGTGAGCCGTGCACACCGCACATGCTGATCTGAGAACTGTAGAAAGGACGGCTCAGGGCTTGCTGTGCCCATGCCTCCCGCAATGGCTCTCCAGGCCTTTCCCCTGCATTGTCACAGAGGGGACAGTAGTAGCCTGCCGGGCGGGGGCCTGAGGTCAGAGGTTGTACCATTCTGGTGCTTTAAAACACCTGACAGTCCCTTGAATGGCAAGAAGCTGGTAGAGGACAATGAAATCTGGATCCAGAAGAACCACAATAGGGGAACCAAGGAAGCCCTCGGGTCAGGAATGAGCTGTGAATGGACATGAGG
>PVKY010003257.1:0-13263 GCA_004027775.1 Bradypus variegatus | reverse complement strand
GCTGCTGCTAGAGCCAGGAGAGGGGCTCACTTCCCGGGTCTGAGCCAGGAGGCCTCCACCTCCCAGGCAGGGGGTGCCTGAAGCCTAGGCATGTGCTCAGAGCACCCTGGGCAGAGACCCCACCCACACCCCCACCCCAGGCTGGGCCGCGCAGCCCCCCCACCCCAGGAATGCCACTCAGCGAGGGGGTCTGGTCCCTCCGGGGCAGGTGGTGGCCGTGGACCCGGACCTGGGCGAGAATGGCACCCTGGTGTACAGCATCCAGCCGCCCAACAAGTTCTACAGCCTCAACAGCACGACGGGCAAGATCCGCACCACCCACGTCATGCTGGACCGCGAGAACCCCAACCCCCACGAGGCCGAGCTCATGCGCAAGATCGTCGTCTCTGTCACTGACTGTACGTGCCCCTCGCAGCCCCCACACCTCATGCTGTGGCCCCTGACTCTCCAGGGCCTGAGGACTGTCCAGGAAGTTGTGTCTAGATCACCAAGCAGAGTCACACCTGGAGCAGAGGGGAGGGGCAGGGGGACACGCGGCCTACGGCCACCAGGCTGCAGGCCCGGGGTGGGGTTCACTGCGTCTGCCTCCCTCTCCCCACTCTTCATTCTCCCTCCCCTCTTTGCACCCCCGACCCCAGGCGGCAGGCCCCCTCTGAGAGCCACCAGCAGTGCCACTGTGTTTGTGAACCTCTTGGACCTCAACGACAATGACCCCACATTTCAGAACCTGCCTTTTGTGGCTGAGGTGCTCGAAGGCACCCCTGCGGGGGTCTCCATCTACCAGGTGCGTTTCCCTTTTGCAGCCTGAGATCCTCTTCTGTCTCCCTCATCTTGTCCCTATCAGCCAACAAGTGTGCAACAAGTGCCTGTGCGTGCCTGGCCCCGTGCTGAGCACTTCGCTGGGGAGTGGGGGAGTGGGGGAGACCAGGGCTGCTGGGCAGTGTGCAGTCCCTGCCAGGCTTGGAGAACCAGCGTCGTGAGTGAGAGATTGGAAAGGGTTGAGGTGGTCAAGGAGGGTTTCATGGAGGAGGGGGAGAAGGAGCTTGGGCCAGGCCTTGAAGGACAGGTGGATGTGGAGAGGTGGAGGGAAAGCACACAGGAGAGGATAAAGAGATGGGTAAAGGCAGAAACAGGGAGGGAGGCTATTCTAGTCTGCTAACCGCTGTCGGAATGCAAAACACCAGAAATGGATTGGCTTCTATAAAAGGGGGTTTATTTGGTTACAGAGTTACAGTCCTAAGGCCATAAAGTGTCCAAGGTAACACATCAGCAATTGGGTACCTTCCCTGGAGGACGGCCAATGGTGTCTGGAAAACCTCTGTTAGCTGGGAAGGCACGTGGCTGGCGTCTGCTCCAAAGTTCTGGTTTCAAAATGGCTTTCTCCCAGGACGTTCCTCTCTAGGCTGCAGTTCCTCAAAAATGTCACTCTCAGTTGCTCTTGGGGCATTTGTCCTCTCTTAGCTTCTCTGGAGTGAAAATCTGCTTTCAACGGCCGTCTCCAAAACATCTCTCATCTGCAGCTACTCTCTCAGCTTCCGTGCATTCTTCAAAGTGACCCTCTTGTCTGTAGCAAGCTTTCTCCTTCTGTCTGAGCTTATATAGTGCTCCAGTAATTTAATTCAGACCTGAATGGGTGGGGCAACACCTCCATGGAAATTATCCAACCAAAGGTTTTGTCCACAGTTGACTGAGTCACATCTCCATGGCAATACCCAAAGTGTGCCGGTTTGAATGTATTATGCCCCCCAGAAAAAGCCATATTCTTTGATGCAATCTTGTGGGGCAGACATTTTAATGTTGATTAGATTGTAATTCTTTGAGTGTTTCCATGGAGATGTGCCCCACCCAACTGTGGGTGATGACTCTGATCGGATAACTTACACGGAGGTGTTGACTTGCCCATTGGGTGGGTCTGAATTAAATTACTGGCACACTATATAAGATCAGATAGAAGGAGCAAGCTGCTACAGCCAAGAGGGTCTCTTTGAAGAATGCACAGGAGCTGCCGATGACGGACAGTTTGAGGATGGCTGTTGAAAGCAGATTCTTACTCCAGAGAAGCTGAGAGAGGATAAATACCCCAAGTGCAACTAAGAGTGACATTTTTGAGGAACTGCAGCCTAGAGAGGAACGTCCTGGGAGAAAGCCATTTTGAAAGCAGAACTTTGGAGCAGACACCAGCCACGTGCCTTCCCAGCTAACAGAGGTTTTCCGGACACCATTGGGCATCCTTCAGTGAAGGTACTCGATTGCTGATGTGTTACCTTGGATACTTTATGGCCTTAAGACTGTAACTGTGTAACCAAATAAACCCCCTTTTATAGAAGCCAATCCATCTCTGGTGTTTTGCACTCGGGCAGCATTAGCAAACTAGAACACAAAGGATTCCAAAATCTAATCAACACTAATATGTCTGCTCACACAAGATTGCATCAAAGATAATGGCATTTGGGGGACATAATACGTTGAACTGGCACAGAGGGAAAGACAGGATTCTTGCAAGGCAAGTTGACGAGATTCTCAGGCCATGATTATGGAGATGTGGCCAAAGACCCCCAACATACCGAGCCTGCAGAGAGTGCTAGAACACACAGACAGTAACACTGAGTGTAGCCCAGGCTTCCATCCTCCACAGGCAACCCGCTCCTCTCCCCATGCTCTCTCATAAAGCCCCAAGGAAGCTCCATGCATTGGATAGGACTTGCCCCATTTTGCAGGAGACCTTAAAGGGACTTGCCAGATCCCTGTGGCCAGGAAGAGGTATGGCCTGGTCTTGAATCCAGCTCCCCTGCCTCCTCTGGTCAAGGAGACCCTGCAGATGCTGGTTCAGGGGAAATGATCCACTGAAAGTGGCCATTTAAAGAGCCTGGAAAGCCCTCATGGTTAAGAGCGTGGGCTTTGGAGCCCAGCAACTTGGTGTGGACCCTGACGCCACCACTCCCTAGCTGTGTGACTCAGAGCAAACCGCTTCACCTCTCTGAGCCTCAGTTTTCTCATCTGTGGAGCAGAGATCATGATGTACTGCCTTGCTGTGCTGTGGGGATTCAGTCAGACGCACATGTAATCTGCTACTTGGACTGCAAGAAATACACAGTAGCTGCTGTGCTTATTGTGTGTCTATCATGAGGTTTATACCCCAGAGAAAGGGATTAGGTGGAAGAAGGCAGGGTTGTTTGTCAGGGTGCTGGAGTGGGTAACCTTGACGATGCCCCAGAGGCCACCGTGCCTCAGTTTCTTCATTTCTAAGAGAGGGCTAACAGTGTTGACTGGTCCCAGAGTAGGAGGCCTCTCCAGCAAACATCGTCCCCAATCCCCCAGCAGGGAGAGCTGTGGTCCAGGGAACAGCAGTCAGTTCCGGAGGAGTCCCCAGCGCGGAGTAGGTTGGTGGGGGGGGAGCAAATGAGCCCCCAAACCTGGTTCTCTGAGGCTCACAGACAGCAGAGGAAAGACATGCCAAACTGCACACCTTCTGAGTTCAGAGAGGAACTGACTTGGAATCATGAGATGATGGTTGAAGGAGTGTTTAGCTTTGAGACTGTCTTCAGACACAGGAAGATAGTTCTGACTTCAGCCTTGTAAGTTCCACTGGTCCAATCTAGAACCTCAAGTGATAAAGCTTTCTGGCTGAATGTGAGGAAGAACTTTCTCCAGGGTTTTGAGCTGGAGTAGTGAGTAGTGAGTAGTGAGTAGGAGTAGTGAGCCCCCCGTTCTGGAAAGCATTCAAACTGAGCCTGGACACCCTTTTAGTCAAACTTATTGGGTATGAATAAGACCAGATGACCTTGACTTTGTCTGCCAATCCTAAAAATCCTGTCTTAATCCAAAGATCTTTTTTATTTATTCATTTTTTTGAACTACCATTACACATTTTTCTCAAATGTCTTGAATCCCCTACGTAAGACTGTTGGTCCTGATATATTTCATCAGGCCTGAAAGCACAAGTGGCAATAGTGTGGGAATTCAGGATGAGGCCTATACATCCCCTCAATTGGACATGATGAAATCCTCAAATGAATTTAAAAAAATAAACCTTGACATCTTATTTTTGTTGTTATCTTACAAATCAAAACAAAGCAAGGTGCTGAGTAGCTCCTTCTATGTAGTCGTGCTCCAGATAACCAAAGGGGCCTGTAAGCTGTGACAGCTGCCCCAGCCAGCTTGAAGGGCTGGAGGGGAGAGGGAAGATTATTGGAGTACTGGAGAGTTTGGAGGAACCAGGGCCAGCTCGAGGAAATCTGGGAGGGCTTCCTGGACGTGAGAGCAGGACTTGAAAGGGGGAAGGCATGAAAGGGGGAAAGCATGTGGTTACCTGGATTCATTCCAAAATGTCCCTCCTCACCCCCACCTCAGGGTATCTGTCCTATAAACAATGGCCCAGAGGGCAGAGGGCACCTGAACACCTCTCAGCTCTGACGAGCCGCACCCCTAGAGCCTGCGTGAGGGTGCAGTTGGGGACAGTGGCCTGGGAGCATCTGTCTGGAGGAGGGGAGAAGGGCTCTCTTCGGAGGAGAAGCAGTGGTCCCGGAGGCCCTGCCCCTGACGCCACCCCTGCTCTCCCTTAGGTGGTGGCCATTGACCTGGACGAGGGCCTGAACGGGCTGGTGTCCTACCGTATGCGGGTGGGCATGCCCCGCGTGGACTTCCTCATCAACAGCAGCAGTGGCATCGTGCTCACCACCACGGAGCTGGACCGCGAGCGAATCGCCGAGTACCAGCTGCGGGTGGTGGCCAGCGACGCGGGCATGCCCACCAAGAGTTCCACCAGCACACTCACCGTCCACGGTGAGAGGGCACGGGTGCTCCTACTGTGTGCTGAGCATGGGTGTGAGCCCTGGGCAGTGCAGGCAGGGTGGGCTGCCCACCAATTCTGTCTGCCATCCTTGTGGGCACAAGCCCTGGGCAGTGCCAGGTGGGACAGGGGGTCCCCACCACTGCTGCCCACTGTCTTTGTGGACATGGGCCCCAGATGGTGCCAGGTGGGACAGGGGTTCCCCATCCCTGCTGTCTACTGTCCATGTGGGCACAGGCCCTGGGCAGTGCCAGGTGGGACAAAGGGTCCCACCCCTGCTGTCCACTGTCCATGCAGGCATCAGCTTGCTAACTAATGGGTTGCCCTTGTCAGTGGGCTGGAGCCAGTCAACAGAGCAGAGCCTTCCCTGTGCTGGCAGAGCCTTCTCCCCCCCACTGGCTGCTGCCTTCAGTGCCCGGGAGCAGCGGCTGGACCCACCACCAAGGTCCCCCCCCCCTTCCTGGCCTCCTTGGCAGCTGAATTGTTGATTTCAGCACCAGCAGAGAGGACTTGAGCAGGGGCTGTGGCCCTCGTGGTCACAGGCAGGCCTGGGGGGATGGCAGCCCCCTTGGCTTTCATTGGAGGGCCAGAGTTTTTATTTCAAGGATGCAGAGGAAAGCACCCCTGTCCGTGTGGTGGACCGACTTTGCTGGCAATGGAGGGGACGTCACCCTGGGAAGAGGGCACCTGGCTTTCCCTGTCCCCTTGGGCTTCATCTCCCTCCCTCCCGCTGCCTCTTCCCTCTAGCCTGGGGAGGCCACTATTTCTCATCCACTCTGGATATGTCTGTAATTCTCCAGACGAGACTGGAACATTGACGTGAGCTGTGGCTGAAGGGCCAGGAATGACCCCAGGGAAATAACTGCAGAGTGAAAGGGGCAAGATGAGGCCTGTTCTCAGGGCGGGAGGTGGTGCGGTTGCCTCGGCGCAGGTACCAACACTGTCCCTCCTCGAGAGGCGACGTGAGGTGGTGAGGTCTAGAGAGCCACGCCTGTCCACTCCTGCTGGCCCCAGGCCCTCTGGGCTCCTCCCGACAGTTTGAGGACCCACTTGATTGACAGGGAGGATGTCCGCTCCTTGCAGAGGGGCCCCCAGAGGGCCATATCCTCAAAGCACCCCATTCCTCTGACAATACCACCTGGAGTAGCTAGTGGGGTGGGGTCACTTCATTATAAAGGTCCCCTCATGCCCCAGCTGCCTGAGGATCAGGGCCTGGTATACAGAGCTGAAAAAGAAAACAACTTAAGGGAAATTAGATCTTTGGGGAAGGAAATTCCTTAAATACAGATCCCTCTCTTGGGACCCCAACACAAACTGGGGCAGGCTTCCCTGAGACCCCAGCCTTGCCACTCCCTAGCTTTGTGCCTTTGAACAAGTCACTCAACTGCTCTGAGCTTCCGTTTGCTCATCTATACAGCATGTCTGGGAGGCAACACCTCCGTGGAGTGCTCATGGTGCCAAGTGGGGAGCATTCATTATCGTTATCGTCGTTGTCACCATCGTTGTCAGCCACCCGCTGGAGAGAGACCCTGGGGTTCTGTCCCTTCCCTTTGACATCACCAGCAGCAACAAGGCAGTAGGGGATGGGGACGCTGGGAGGGTGTGGATCTCCGGGCAGCTCTGCCCTTGCCCAAGCAGGCATACAGGGTCCTCAACTCACAACTGGGAGGTGGTGGCACGAATGCCACCTCCCTTGGAGGTTAGTTTCCTGCTTGGTCTTTGGCTCAAGCCTCTGCCTTCTGAGGATGTTGTCAAAAGCAGAAACCAGCCCTAGCCCTGAGGACCTGCTCTGCCCCTGCAGTGCTGGATATGAACGACGAGACGCCCACCTTCTTCCCAGCCGTGTACAACGTCTCTGTGTCCGAGGACGTGCCGCGGGACTTCCGGGTGGTCTGGCTCAACTGCACGGACAACGACGTGGGCCTCAACGCCGAGCTCAGCTACTTCATCACAGGTGCCGCTCTTGCCCCCAGCCCAGGCCTCCTGCAGCCCCTCCCTCCACTCCCTTGCAGATGGGGACCCGGATTTGGATGGGCCAGAGGAGGTTGGAAAAGAGGTCTAACTCCTTCCATAGGGTTTTAGCACCTGCTGGGGCCTCCCTGAGGATTTGCTCTTGGCTTTTCCCAAGAGCTTTGCAGTTGGGTCTCTCTGAACTGATTCCATGGCCGTTCCTGAGGCCTCCTGAGCCTGCCGGGGACGGGGGAGAGGGAAGGCTTTCTGAGGTTCATGCAGTCTGAAGGGAGGACAAGCCAGTGATTCCTGGGGAGGAGCTGGTGTATCTGAGCCCTGCCCCTCCACCTCACCCCAATTCAGAGTGACAAAAGCAGTGAGGGGCGGAACGTGACCTTGTCCTTCCTCAAAGACCATTACTCATGAGGAGGCTTCCCATCTGTTTAGAGGCACATGGTTTAGATCTTTCTAAACCACTCTAGAGAAAAATGGTTTAGCTAAAAAATGCCAAGTGGCTACCACCTGGAGAGCGGTGGAGAAATATCATGAGGCCATGTCCTGGCTCAAGGGGCTCCAGCAGCGATCGATCAGTGATGTCTGCCCTGACTGTAGGATTGGTAGGTGGTGGCAAGCAAGCCATGTGACTGTCATTCCTCGGTGAGGAGCACTCCCTGGTGTTTTTCAGTCCCTCTCACACCTGAGCAGTCCTGGGACACATGGGTGAGAAGGGATCCCTTGCCACAATCCTCCTTTGGTCATTTTACCTGCTCAGATGTCTCTGTCTGTGACCTGCCTGCAGCCACATTGCACACATGCTGTCTTTGTACATATGAGCATGTGCTCTGTGCAGTGCACATGCCGGCCTCCCTGATGCCTCCCCTGGAGCAAGGAATCCCAGGCTTACAGCCCTTCCCCACTTGCTGGAACTACAGTGACTTCCCAGCTCCTTTCCAGATCCTTTCCCCTCCCTCCCTTCTCTAAAGGGGCCCAGCACCCTCAGAACATCTCCTTAGAGTCTAGCCCTCAAACTGTCCTGGGAAAAGCCCAGTTATCAAAGACCCCACACATGGCAACCAGCGCTCTGGGTTACCACACATGACAACAAGCCACTTGGTTCAGCCACCAGCATATTTGCATCTTAGGTCCTTCCCTGCCCTCCTTTGGAGCAGACTGTATCTCTGGAAGATGGTGCTTTGGACCCGGGAGCAGATACTGGGAGTTTAGGAAGCAGGGGGCTTTCCCCAGCGGCAAACCAATAAAGGACAAGACAGCCCCTGGCAACCCCCAGGATGACTTCCCAGCATCCCCAAAGTGGTGGGTTCCTGCTGATCTGCTGAGAACCTTCCCGGCCCCAGGATTCTCAGGTTTTAAGTCTACATTCTGCAAGAAGCTGTGCAGTCCTGGTTCACACTCGCCCCAAACCTAGTGCAGTGGCGCCCTCTGCCGACCAGAATGCTGCCAGCAAGGGAGGTGTCTTCTGCCCTGTTCTGACGGGAGTCCTTTCCTGGCTTCCGTCCACTTCCAGGAGACCTTCACGTTTCTCAGCTCTCCCGCAACTCAGGACAACTCAGTAGCACCTGTCTCCTGCCCACCTGCCCCTCCTCTTGTCTCTGGGGTGCCTCCATCCATCCTCGATTGAAATACTGCAGCCCTCAGCCCCTCCCATGCCCAGGGTCCAAGATGGGGGGCCTGAGAATGCTCGGCCCCCCAGAGTCCTCAGCCACGTATAAAACCCCAGCCCAAGTTAAGGTCTCAGACACCTCTCTGGGACAGGCAGAGAGCAGGGTGGAGAAGAACACGGGCTCAGGGAGTAGACTGCCTACACCCCACTTAGGCTGCCACCTCACCAAGGCCTGTTCCCCTGTGAGTAGAATGCAAGAGGACAGAGCTCAGAGACTGTCACAGAGATGAAATGGTCCACGTGAGGTGCCTGGCACCTGGCAGGGACCCAGTGAAGGTCAGACAGCTATGATTTCAGGCCCTTGGTACCCTGACCCAAGATTTTGTGGGACACACCCTTATCAGAGACCCTCCAGAGCCCTGCTGTCAGGGACAGGGTGGAGCTGACCACCCCTGAACCACCCCAGCCGAGAGGCTGAGTTGAGAAGCCACCTTCCTTCCCCCACCCAGGAGCTCTGTTTCCTGCCCTGAAACTTCATTCTCTTTGTCCTCAGCTGGAAACGTGGATGGGAAGTTCAGCGTGGGCTACCGGGATGCCGTCGTGAGAACGGTGGTGAACCTGGACCGTGAGACCACCGCCGCCTACACGCTCATCCTGGAAGCCATCGGTATGCACCCGGCCACCCCACACCCTGCGAACGTGGTTACTGGGGTCAGAGTTCACATGGGGTGCCCTGGAGCCAAAGGCCAAACTTCAGTGGAGAAAGGGGGACCAGGCACTCAACAAATATTACTGAGTTCTTGCTGGGCATGAGGCTCAGTGCTGGTGCTCTGTGCCAGACATTAAGAGGGTAGGGCAGGAGCTACGCAGGAGACCAGTGTGTGTAAACAACTCACTGCAAAACCAGGCAAAACAAAGCAGAAAGGGAGAAGGGATGCAAGAGCAGCAGGCATGGAGGTGTTGGAAATGGGGGGAGGGGTTGCAATCACAGAAGGCTTCCTGGAAGAAGTGGCACCTGAGCGTAACTTTGGATAGTTTTGGACAGTTTTGGTTGCAAATTTGAGAAAAAAAAATTGTCTTCAGCAATATCAGCAAACAAACTAGTCCACCAGGAGATCTAGCTTCAGGTACCACGTCAGATATAGGGCACAGGTGATGTCATCAAGGCTCAATGCCTCCTCCATGTTAGCTTCTTTCTCTTTCTCATGTGGTGGCAAATTGCTGCTGTATCCCCAGCATTACATCCTCTCAGGTTCAAGGGCAGCAGCAGGGAAGGCAGCACTTATCTCTTCCCCAGTCTCCAGGCTAAAACCCTCAGATCAGTTCAGATTAGTTCCGTTCTGTCCCGGTGCCTGTCCTTGAACCCCTCTCAGCGGCCAGGCGCTGAGGTCAGTTAGGCCTAAGGCACCTGCCCATCCCTGGGGCTGTGCTCCCTTGAGGGCTAAGGAGGGGAAGAAGGGTGTGATGAGGCCTATGTCCCCCCAGGTGCCGTGGGTCCTCCCAGGAGCACCCCATTCAGTGTTTACAGTGAGCTCTGCAGAAGTGTCCCTGGGGTGAGCAGGGAATGAGCTCCATGTGCCTCACGCTTTCCGACCAGCAGCTCGGCCTGACCTCAGTTCTGGTCTCCTCCCACCCTGGGACGCCTCCCACTCTGGGGACCAGAGTCCAACATTTGCTTTCAGGCATTGGCTGGCAGGAGGAGGGGGCTCAGTCTCAGGGCTTCTATGAGGCCTCCCGGCCCATACTGTCCCCCTCTGGAGGGCAGAAAGCTGATCCTGGAGAGGAGCTTAGGAGGGTGGGAGGATCTACCCCAGGGTAGGTGAATGCACCCTAACATGTGGCCAAGTGACATGGGGAAGAGGGATAGAGTCACCCCTGGTCCCCAGACAGCTCCAGCCCCCTCATTCTCTTCCCTGGGGTGGCTGCTTTTGCCCAGAGATGGGTGCAGTTAACTAGCCTGAAAAAATATAGGTTTTTTCAGGGCATATGGAACATATGCTGGGACATGAAACTAAGTCTCAACACATTTCAGATACAGCCTGGGCACAAGCTCCTTCTGCCAGGGAGGATGCCCACCACTTCCCCAGCCCTGGGAGAGTCCAGCTGGGGGCTCCAGGAGCAGGTTCCCTGGACATCAGGCTTAGAAATTAAGCAGGGCCCATGCAGACTGTTTGTTTGCCCCATCCAATGTTTTTTGTTGTTGTTGTTGTTTTTTAAGTAATGACAATTACTTGAGAACATTTAGAAATCAAGATATTTTGTTTAAAAGTTCTGATGTTGAGTTTCTCTTGAGAAATCAGAAGAGCTGGCATTCCTGGGCCCACAGTCTCCTGGCTGCTGTGAGCGGAGGACAGCTGCCCCTGGGATGGACGCACCCAGGGATTCTACCTGTGTGGTGCCTTACCCGCCTGAACCCTGACAACACATGGCTTTGTGTTCGTGGGCTTCAGTTTTCCCATCTGTAAAACGGGAATAATAATGGTGCTGACCTCACAGGGCTGTCGTCAGGATTGAATGGGTTAGAGTAGCATCTGGTAGATGGTGTTATCTAAATATTAGATATTATTATCTCTACTCTAAAAAGGAAAAGAGCCACCTCCTGCAGAGGTACAAGTAAGTATAGGAACAGAGCATCCTTGGCTGGTGCCCCAGGCGTGCTCCAGCCCAGGCTGCCGCTGCCGCTGACACCACATCTCCCTCTGTCTCCTGCAGACAATGGCCCTGTAGGCAAGCGGCGCACAGGCACGGCCACTGTGTTCGTCACCGTCCTGGACGTGAACGACAACCGGCCCATCTTCCTACAGAGCAGCTATGAGGCCAGTGTCCCCGAGGACATCCCTGAGGGCCGCAGCATCGTGCAGGCAGGTGGTCCGTGGCCCCTCGGCTCGGGGCGCACATGCTTGGTGGCTTCCTGGATTTGCCACTGCAGCAGAGAGTGGCCCACTTCCCTCCCACAGCCGGGAGAGTGGGTTTCCAGGTTGCACAGCCCAGGATAGGCCCCCCACAGCCCTCTCCTCACCCCCCACCCACCCCACCCGAAGGGTCTTTTGGAGCAGGGAGGAGACAGGGCATCACATTTTCCTGGAAAGGAGAGAGAGCCAGGGCCCTGCCAGGCCCAGAGCAGAGTTGCTCCCACAGGCCCTTGGCAGGAGCTCCCCTCTAGGGAAGTAAACAAGCCCCAGAAGAAAGGGCTCCTTTGCTCCCGGAGCAGGGGCCCGAGCCCTGAGGCAGAAGGAGAAAGGGAAGGACTTGAAAATGAAGCCTGGCACCCTCCCGCCTCCGCCCCTGGAGGCCGGGCATGAATCACTGTTCTGCCCAGCTGTGGGGGTTCCGCCTTGGAAGCCGAGCCAAATCGCAGATCTGGGCCTGTCCGCTAGGCAGGCTTCCCAGGCTTGGGATGGGCAGAGAATGGGAGACTGAGAGTGTGCCCACCACCCCCAGCAGGGCCAGGGCAGGGAGGGGTTCAGGAAAGGGGCTAGGGAGCAGGACACTGACTCCCACGAGTGGGAAGAGTACACAAGGCCACAGGGATTTGCAAGAGTCTGGTAGTTGGTGTCCCAAAGAAGGAAGGAGGGCCCCAGCGGGGTGTGTTTGAACTTCCTTGGGGAGTTGGGGAGCCCCCAGCTCAAAGCTTCAGGTCTCTACCTCTCCCCTGGCCTAGTGCCTGCCACCCCTGCTCACCGACAGGATGAGCAGCCCTGCCCAACCTGGGGGTGCAGCCAGACCTTCCTCGCCCCATCCCTGGTTTTTCCTTCTCCTTCAGACCTCAGGGCCAAATGCCAAGCAGGGCCTGCTGGCCAGGGACCGTGGTGGGTGACCCACCGCAGACAGAACTCAGCCTGTGTGCCCCAGTGAAGCCCTGGGGGGAGCGAACCAGGAAGAGGTTAACAAGCAGGAAGGGAGGGGGTAAGAGTCCTTTAGGAGGAAGCCTGCCCCACTTTCTAACCACCAAAAAAAAAAAGGTTTCTATTTACACAGCACTATTCAGACTGAAATCTCAGAGCCTATGAGTAATATGGGGCCAGCCTACGTCTCCCTATTTCCCAGGGGGAGGAATTCAGGCACTGGCCACTTCTCCAAGGCCTTTAAAGTAAGATTCTTGCAGAGCTGGATTTGCTCTTTGGTGTCAGGTTGACATGGAAGGAAATCACTGTAGGCCTCTCCAGCGGGGCCTGCAAGGAGCAAAGAGGGCTCTGCGTCTTGCGGTCTCCCGCCAGCACCCCTTCTGCCATGAGCTTTGGGGCGTGGGCACAGCCTGGGTGTAAACAGAAGCCTCGTGTTCTGTGCCAGCAGCAGGTGACGGCAACGTGAGGGGTCAGGCAAGGGCTCACTTTCTGAGCTCCCAGGCTTGTAGAAAGAAGACACAGACCAGGCCTACACTGCCAAGAGCAGAGGGACCCTGTCCTCCCTCGGAGAGGCACGAGAGAGTGTGGACAGAGCCAGGCTGTCAGCGGTGCTGTCAGCTGGAGGGGTGCCCTGTGATGCCTGTGCAGCACAGGGGAGAATGGGCAGTTCACTTTTCCTGGAATCTTGGGTCACGATGGGAGAAGAGACTAGAAAGACACATTGGAGCCAGCGCCAGAGGGTGCCGAGCTAAAGTGCTGTGGCTTTTTCCAGCGAGCACTAGGGAGCCAGTGAAGATGTTGGAGCTGGGGGGCAGCAAAGCCAGCGCTTGCTCTTTGAGAAGACTTGGCTGGCTGCATTGTGGGTCTTGGCAGAGTGCGGTGGGGCAGCCCCATGGTGGGGCCAGAGGTGGCCCCAGTCAGCTGACTCTCTGGGACAGGAAATAGGCAGCCCAGGCCCCCCTCTGACCAGTCCCCAAATTTGGGACCCAACCAAAATATTTAACCCTAGTCATGGGAGGAGAGGTCTAGGGTTTGGAATTCTAAGAAGCCCATCCTGG
>PVKY010003256.1:0-22269 GCA_004027775.1 Bradypus variegatus | reverse complement strand
TCCCGGGTGCCGTGGGGGTGGTCCCGGGTGCCGTGGGGGTGCTCCCGGGTGCCGTGTGGCAGTGTGGCCCCCGCTGTGGCACTCACCAGCAGGGACAGCAGCAGGGTCCGGCGCTTCATGTAGTACTTGTGCAGCTGGGAGCCGCGGTTGGTCTTCTTCGACATCCCTAGGGGAGGAAGCACCCGTGAGCCCCGTGCTCCTGGAATCCGGAGGAGCTGGGCTCCCCACACCCTCTCCCAGGCTGACGCCCCGACCCACCCGACTTCTTGGAGATGGTGGACATGCCGCTGGACAGTGGGTAGGTGTTGATCCAGCCCTGCGTGGCCTGCTGTCGGGAGCCGACGGTGATGTCCAAGTTGCTCCGCGTGTCCTGGTTGTCTGTGGGGGACACGTGGTGACGCGGACGGAGGTGGCGCAGGGAGCCTCCCGGGGCAGAGCTGGCTCCTGCTGCAGGAGGGGCCAGCAACCCCCCCGAGCACCAGGACCCCACGGGGGGCTTTCACTGAGCCCGCAGGGCCCAGACCACAGCTGAGACAGCTCTGTGGAATCAACCCTGCAGCAAGGTGAGTTTCCAGCTGCCTGAGTTCTTCATTTTAATCATTTAGTGGCAAAGCCTCCTAAAATTTATTATATTCTTCACTGCCTTAAAATGGAATAAAACAATACAGTCTTCTCCTTCTGCCTGGGGGTTGCTGTTGGTCACGGCATGTATTGTCCTTCTGCCCAGGCCACCGGGAGGGCCTGTGGCCTTGCAGGGCCGTCTCCCGGCTCTAACTGGGGCCGCTCAGAAGGCTGCTGTGGCCTTTCTCCAAGCTTCCCTGTTCTGCCCTGGCAGCCGGGCTGTCCGCACTACCAGCTGTGCTTTCTAACGAGTGATGGCAATTTCCCCTGGGAGGTCTGCCCCGTTGCACCTGCTCACCCTGAGTCCTGCCTCCGCAGGCCCAATCACTCTGGCCCGTCCGCCTGGCTGATGCCTGTTCATCCTCAGACACAGCTCAGGTGTCCCCTCCTGACCCCCCCACTCCCTGTCCAAGCCACCCAAGCAGCTGCTGGCCTCTCCCTGCAGAGCGCCATGGCCCGTCCACGCACACCGGGCACACGGCCCCGGGCAGCTCTGGGAGAAGCTCTGGAATCACACTTGGCCTTGGCTCGGGTGCCATTGACAGGCCCAGACCCCGCGCTCCAGGGGCAAGGCAGCCCCAGGCACTGGGTGTCGTGGCTGGGGCAGGGCCCCCTGCTTCTCTGCCCAGCTCCCCAGGGCTGCCCGCCCGCCATACCCGGGGCACTCACCTGGGGGCACGAGCTGGCTGGCCGTGAGGTACTTCTTGTCCGAGAACATGGCCGTCCAGAACTTGATCATTATGCTGATATCTTCTCGCAGCCTCTTCTCCCCTTGAGTAGGGAACTTCGGGGGACAGCTTAAAACAACCACGAGAGGAAGAGTTGAGTGGCTGGAATCAGGGGCAAGAGGCCGGCTGTGTTACAGGGCGGTGGGGGGAGGGGTGGTCTCGTAACCGTGAAAGGTTAATACGGAGCTGATCTCGGCAAGAACCCTCCAGGGGCTCGGGGGGAAGAGCCTCTCATCACCCCTATTGTCACCAACCCCCACGAGGCCGCCGCATCTGTGCTGGTTTGAATCCATTATGTACCCCATAAAAGACCACATTCTTTTAATCCACTCTTGAGGGGGCAGATCTATTGTGGTTGGGACCTAGGGATTAGATTTCTGTGGAGGTGTGACCCTGCCCATTCATGGTGAATCTTAATCACTTTACTGGAGGCCTTAGGAGAGCTCAGGGTGAGAGAGAGAGCTCAGAGCTGACACAGACCCAGACGCTGGCAGATGCAGACAGAAAGACACTTGCAGACGCTGAGCTAAGAGATGAAGCCCAGAGTCTGCCCTGGAGAAGCTTAAAGACACATTTTGGAGAGAAGCTAAAATATGTAATCCAGAGCCTGCCCCTGGGAGAAGCAAGGAGGACTGAGAGAAGCTGTGAGAAACACTTAGAAATGCCCCAGGAGAAACAAGCTAGAGAAGCTGAGACAAGCTAGGATATGCAATCCAGAGTATGCTCTCAGGAGAAGCTAAGAGAGAAGATGAGACAGAAGCCCAGAGACTTGCTGGAGAAAGCCACAGAAGCCAGAAACTGACTCCAGGAGAGGCCCAGCAGATCCCAGCCATATGCCTTCCCATGTGACAGGAAACCCAGATGCCATCGGCCTTCCCTCAGACAAGATATCTTTCTTCTGATGCCTTAATTGCAACACTCTCGTGGCCTGAGAACCATAAATTTGTGACGAAACCTGTTGTAAAAGCCAACCCATTTCTGGTGTATTGCATTCCAGCAGCTTCAGCAAACCGGAGCAGCGTCAGTCTCACTGCGTGCTCGCGATGGCAGCCACAGCGGCCTCTGTGTGTGGCAGCACCCACAGGTGCCCCGGCAGTGAGGGTTTCATTCTTCCTGCACTGATTGTCGGCGTTGACAGGGAGGTCACGCGGGATGCACTTAGTCTCTTGAACCAACTGTGCTAAGGAAACCTCTGCGTGACGGCATCGGGGGATTAGCTGAGTGCATGCAGGGAAGTAGCCGAGGCCTTGGGGCCCAGGTCCGGGGGCCTCAGGCTGCCCAACAGGGAGGTGCTGGAAGCCGGCCGGCCCCATCCCCTGAGTCACTTCCCAGGGGTCCGGAGCTGGCAGGGTGAGGGTAACTCTGCTGGGGAGGGGAGGCGGTACCTGAAGTAGTCAAAGGCCGTGGAGTAGATCTTCTCCCGGAGCACATTGCGGATCGTGGCGTTTGGGACCACGTCAGCATGCAGCAGAGACAGCCCCAGCGTCAGCAGCCTGGGAGAGGCCCCCCACAGCTGGGTCAGGGCTGAAGCTCACTGCTATGGCCCCCCAAGAAAAGCTCTGCAGCCCTCAGCTCTGGGGACAGCTCTGGGGGACAGGGCTCTGGGGTGCCAGGGCTGAGGCACCACCCAAGGGCACCTGCTTGTTATTTCAAATGAAACATCACAGAAAAGATATTTTTATAAAGCCTTCACTCCTGCTGGAGGGTAAATTAACAATTTGCATGTTTCTCTGCCTCAGCCAGAAACCTGCAAAATCCTCCCTGAGGACAGTCCCCTTCAGGTGCTACAAAGGTGGGTGTTTAATTAGGGGCAGGCAGCATGAGGGACAGTGGGAGGTGGGCCTGTCCGTGGGCGCCCACTGCCTGGAGACGGGCAGTCCCACGTGTCGGAACAGGCCGTGGAAACTCCAGAGGGAACAGGGCAGGGAGGCTGCTCCCAGGTGGGTCATCTCCGCTGTGTTTTACATAGGTCAGGGGCAGGTGGGAAATGGAAAGGGAGATGCGCCCCATCCTGCGGCTGCTTTGAGGACGGGGGCCCAGGACGGCCCAGTCAGCTGTGGGCAGGGGCAGGTCTGAGGGCCCCTCCACTGAGCACAGGGAGGGCCTGGGGCCAGGGCCCGGCACCACCGGAGAGCAGACCCAGGGGAGCAGCTGAGGGGCCTGGCTCTGAGCTTCCCTGCTCCCCTGCGGCTGTGCACGTGGCTGTGCTGGGGTCACCAGTCTCCCAGCAGCCAGGGCCTGGACAACCTGCTGCCCGGTCCACTGCGGGCTGCACTAACTCAGGCAGGGGTGTCCGGGGAGCCTATGGACAGCCTGCAGCTTTCCTGCCATGCCAGGCCCGTGGCCCCGCCCCTTCCGAGCACCCCAGCCCGGACTCTCTGGCTCTTTCCGCCCTGCCCAGGGAGGGCAGCTGGGCTGGGCCACGCACATCCGGGTCCCTGCAGAGACCTGCCTGTCGGACCTGGAGAACCAAGGACGCTGCATGGGAAATCCACATGGAGAGGCCCAAGGGGCCATCAGGTGGACAGAGCTGCCCCTGGCACCAGTGCACACGGACGTGGGGTCCAGCAGGGAGCAGGGCCCAGGGGAGGTGGGAACGGTGGAGGGTGGGCCCGCACACACACGGTGGCAGAGCCAGGTTCCAAGGACCACCACACGAGGGCCCCAGAGCAGGAGGGGCATTGGCTGGGGAGCTGGGGGGCGACTGTCTAACTACTAAGTGCCCTGGAGCACGTCCGCCTGGGACGACAGCCCACCGCAGTGCAGCCGGGAGATGCTTCTGCCGAGTTCTTCCATGGCACGCCATGGCTCACCCCCACCTCCAGGAGCACCTGAGACACACATCCCCCGCCCCCCAGCCCCCAGAAGAGCCCCTCACTTGAAGCGGGGCCCGATGGCCGCCACGTGCCGGTTCATGCTCCCCTTGGCCCCGCCGATGTTCAGGGACATGGAGCGCTGCAGCAGGCTGGAGAAGATCTCCACCTGGTCCGAGCTGCAGTACTTGGCGATCTCGAACCTCTGCACCAGGAACTGAGCGAGGATGGAGACACGCGGCCGTGAGGCCTCAGCCCGCACAGCCCCGGCGCCAGGGCCCCGCACCCCGCAGTGTGGCCAGCTGAGGAGCGGCCTGGGCTGGCCGGAGGGCGGGCAGGGTCCACAGGGAAGCAGGGAGAGGCAGGCAGGGGTCCAGGGGAAGTGGGGAGAGAGGTAGGGGCTGGTCCCCTCTCCTTCGGTAAGGCTGTCTTAGAACCAGGGTCCCCAGCTTGCAGCCCCCAGGTTGGGTAAGATGTGGGGGCGCAGAGCCTGGGGGAGCAGGGGGCTGGGCACCTACGTCGATCCAGATGTAGTGAGGGGTCACTTCGGGGGGGCAGGGCTTGGGCTGACTGGCTTCCGAGGCCGCCAGCGGATCTGCTTCCCTGATCTCCGCAGAAAACAGGCCGAACTTCTGCTCCACGGTCATCTGCCAGGCCCCGGCCATCTCCCGCATGAACTGAAGGGACAAAGCGCCGGTGAGCTCCTCCGGGGAGCACAGAGGAGTTGGGGGTGGGGGTTTGTTTTGTTTTTAATTTTTTTTGTAATTATAAAAGGAATACGTGCTCACCGAACAAAAGGTGTTTGACAAAATCCAACCCCCTTTCATGACAGACGCAGTTGGAAAAAAAAGACGAAAGGAAGGGAACCTGCTGGGCAGGATACAGGTGCTTATGAAACCCACGGCCCACGTCATGGTCCACGGAGAGGGACTGAAAGCTCCCGGGGGATGGAACAAGGCCAGGCCCTGCTTGCTCCACCCACCTCGACCCCGTCCTGGAAGCACTGGTCAGGGCTTTCGGCAGAGAATCGAACAGAAGGCATCCAAAGCGGAAAGGAAGGTGTTAAAAAATCCCTATTCCCAGGTGACACCAGCCTATGTGCGTAAAGAAAACCCTAAGAATCCACAAGAGCTGCCGGAACTGATCAACCCACGGTCAGCAAAGCTTACACGCAGGAGTCAGCTGGGAGTCTGCGCACCCACAAACAACAACCTGAAAGGGAAATGAAGCAACAATCCCAGTTTCAAAAGCCTCTAAAATAAAATACCCAGAGAGAAATTTAACCAAGAAGGTGAAAGACTTGTGAAGGAGATTTAAGAAGATCTAAATAAACGGAAAGACATCCCGTGTTTGTGGGAGGGAAGATTTAATATTGTTAGGATGTCAACACTGTCGAGTCTTCCTTTTGGGACACATTAAGAATCTTAGGTTTAAAGATTAAAGTTTTTCATCAAATTTGGAAAATTTTAGACCAGTGCTTCTTAAAATATTTTTTTCCCTCCTCCACCCTCTCTCTCGTCTCCTTTTGGGATTCCAGTTACACACGTGCTGGTGACTTTATGTTGTCCCACAGCTGAAAACCACTGAAATGTTCAGCGATTTTCAGTTGTTTTTCTCTCTCATGTTGGGTCATTTTATTTGGCCCATCTTCCAGCTCACTGATGCTCTCTTCTGCCCTATTTATTTTGCTGTTAACACATCCTAAATATTTTTTTAAGTTTACATTTTGACGTATTTTGAAACTTAAGAGGACAGTTACAGAAATAACACAAACCCCATACCGAGCACTGCAATGTGCTCTTAACCACCAGGTTCCAGAGCCACCAATTTTAACATTTTGCTCCATTTGCCATCTCATTTTGATGATCTAAAACATCTTAAATATTTCTGGTTCCAGATATTATAATTCTCAAAAATAGAATTTCCATTTGGTTCTTTTTTATAGTTTTCATTTCTCTGCTGCGAGTCCCTCCATCTTCATGGATTCTTTCCCTCTTTTTCTATAAATCTCAACCTAGTTAGTAGTTACCTGGAAATCCTCGACTGCTCCGCTAGTTCTACTACCTGAGGCACCTGTTTCTGTTGGTGTTTCCCCTTCAGTGTGATTCCTATTCTCTTGCTTCTTCGTGTTCTATAATTTTCTGTTTTGCACTAGTCATTGTGTGTAAAGCTGGTGGGGAGGCTGCGGGCACTGCAGCTCTGTTGTTCCGGAGCCTGGTGGCCTGTCTCGTGCCGCCCGCTGCAGTGGTCAGCCCGGCTCCAACCGGGCACTGGGCTCGGTGGGACGGGCAGCCGCTCCCTGCTGCTCCCTGACCCTTGCCGCCCTTTTCTCGGCAAAGCTTGGAGATGGGCCCCAGGAAGGTTTCCATGCCAAGTGAACTACCGTCTCCTCTGGGGTCTTACGGCCTCCAGCCCACCCCTCTTGCTCCTGCTGTCGTCAATAGCTCTGCCAGCTTGCTCTTGACCGGGTGAGCCCCCCGGCCTCTGAACGGCTCCCCCACCCACCTGTGCACCCCCAGACCGGCAGTGGCCCTGGAGCCATGTGGCCGCTAGGGCTCCCCTCCCTGGGCATCAGCAGCGTGCAGCTTTCTCTGTGCCCTGTTCCCCGACAGTCTTGTGGATGCATGTGCTACCTGGAACTGGAGGTCTCCACGGCTCCCACTTCCCATCACGGCCTTGATGAGGACCTGACGCTCCACCAGGGCTCCCTCCAGCTGCCTGCACACCTGGGGCCCCCTCTCAGGATGCCCCAACTCCCAGGGGAGGATGGGCCCGGCCCGGCCCCTTGGGCTCTCCCCTGGAAGCCTTGGTTATCCATGGACGGCGGTGGTGAGGACCCGGCTATGCCGAGCTCGAGGTTCCTGTGCACAACTGTACCACTGAGCCTCAACCTTGGGCCGGCCCTGGGGTGGGGACACCCTACTCCCCAGGGCCCAGAAGGCCACTCTGTCCCTCCTGCTTCCTGAGTCCAGTGCTCTGGCCCTGCTTCCCTCTCTGGTTCTCAGATAGGAGTGGGCTAGAGGGTCCTGGGCGTCCCTGGGCTCAAGGATGGAGCAGAGCCCTCAGGCAGCAGAGCAGCCTGAAGGCCCCGGGGAGTGGAGAGGAGCCCAGGGACCCCTTCCAGCCCCGTTTTAGAACCACCAGGTGGGACCTCCCTTCCTCCCGGGGTGGGCAGCAGGCTCTTGGCCTTTTTAAGGGGAGAGAAAGTGCCTGCAACACACACGTCCAACAAAAGACTCATATCCTGAACACAGGAGCAGCTGCTAAATATCCTAACAGAGAGACACGTGACCCAGAGACAAAGTGGGCAAGTCTCAGACAGGCCCTGTCCAAGGAGAACAGTGAGTGGCCAATAAATATATGAAGGAGAACTCAACACTAGTCATCTCAAAAACGCAAACTGAAACAACAGATACCACTCTATGCCCACTGGAACAGTGAAAATTTAAGAAACGTTCGAGAGGACACGGAGCCACGGGAACACTCTCACGCTGCTGCTGGGGGTGTGAAATGGGTCAGCCCCTCTGGGGAATCGTTGGGGAACTGTATAAAGCTAAACAGACGCCTATCCTCAGACCATAATTCTACTTCTAGTTATCTACCCCCAAAAACCTGCCCGCAGGGAGACCTGCTACGAGACCGTGCACTGCAGCTCCAGCCGTAACAGCAGAAAAGCCGTGGCCACCCTGGATGGCGTGTCCAACTCCTGGGAGATCCCCGTGCCGCCCAGGAGCCACCGTCCATGTCCACCTGTCACCCGGAGCTGCCGGACGGCCCAGGACCAAGCACCCCCAGGCCTGGTGCCCCGGAGGGCCTCACGGGGGGGTGGAGGGCCAGGGGTCCGGGCAGGGGGACGAGCAGAGGCCGCAGCATGACACAGTCCGCCAGGCCTCGGTAGCACTGCAAGGCCACATCCCGCTGAAGAGCAGACAAAGGCCAGGGGGCTAAGGGGCCCGTCCGAGGGGAGAACACCCCTCTTCCTGTCCTCAGGTTCACCGGGGGGAGGCAGGGGTGGCACTGATTGTGACCCCAGGATCGGGAGCTGGGGTCCTGCTGCCCCTGCTGCACCCCCTCCTCAGCCCCCTGAAGCAGAGCGAGCTGCCTGAACTCGCAGCAAGGCCAGGGCAGCCGCTGTGAGGGGTGCCCTCAGGCCCATCACCGATGGAGTTCACAGGGAACTGCCAAGAAGCGACCCCTGGGCAGCCGGGGGGGTCGTGCAGCTGCAGGCCCTGGACCCGGGGTAACGCGGCCACATGGCAGCTATGCCTCCGACTTCTGGCCCCCAGGTCCACAGCCTACCCCCCAGCCACCCAGGGTGGTTCTGGAGCCGGGTGGGGATGGGCAGCGACCCCCCTGGGCTCTTTCTAGGAGACAAAGCCGTCCGGTGTTTTCAAGGTGGCTCGAGCAGAGCAGGAGAAGGACCTCGGGCTCGGCCAACTAGGGCCTGGTCCCTCCCCTCTCCCCCTGCCCCCCCCCCCCCGCAGCTCCTTCACTCACGAAGCAGCAGGCGCCCCGGGCCCAGCAAGCCCCTCTGCTCCCCACAGCCCCTCCGTCTGACAATGGGGCCTGAAGCCCCACAGCGGTTCAGGGCAGTGGCACCAGGGCTGGACGCTGAGGCCAGCCCTGGAGGGAGGGGAGATGTTTACTCTTCCCAACCACTTGAGGAAGTCGGGGCCCTGACTGTATTCTCAATGCACGGATGGGGACACCGAGGGACAGAGAGAGGAAGTGGCTTGCCCGAGGTCACAGGGCCTCGTCGGGAAGCAGGAGAGAGGATGGGTGTGGGTGGGGGGCCTGTGGGGTGCAGCGCTGCTCCCAGGTCAGCTGCAGCATGGCTCCCCTGGGATCAGCCGGGGGTCCTGTTGGCCTCCTCTTCCGGGAGGCAAGGCGGGTGCTCCCCTCGACGAGATGATCTCCCCCAGAACCATGTCAGTCACATGTTCCTCAGAACGCCGAATGGACGGGTGGGCACACATCCCAGGCAGGTGTCAGCGGGACGTGAGGCCGTCATGGCCCCCACCCCAGGCCGGGACAGTCTAATGCCACCCCGGGAACAAGACAAAAGGCTTTCTGTGCAGAATAAAGGAGATAATGAGAAGACTCTATGAGCACCTACATGGTAATAAACTAGAGAACCTGGATGAAACAGACAACTTCCTAGAAAAGCATAACAACCAGCACTGACTCGAGAAGAAACAGACGACCTCAACAAACCAATCACAAGTAAAGAGACTGAGTCAGTCATCAAAAAGCTCCCAAAAAGGAAAAGCCCAGGACTAGATGGCTTCAAATGTGACTTCCACCAACCATTTAACAAAGAATTAGTTAGTACCAATCCTCCTCAAACTCGTCAGAAAATTGAAGACAAGGGAAAGCTACCCAACTCATTATATGAAGCCAACATCACCCTAACACCAAAATCAGACAAAGATACTACAAAAAAAGAAAATTATACACCCATCTGTTGAATAACTATAGATACAAAAATTCTCAACAAAATACTCACAATTAAGTCCAGCAGCACATTAAAAGAATTACACACCACATCCAGGTGGGATTTATTCCAGGTGTGCAAGGCTGGTTCAATACAAGAAAAGCAATTAACCACATCAATCAATCAAAGCAGAAGAACCACAAGATCATCTCAATCGATGCAGAAAAGGCATTTGACAAAATTCAACATCCTTTCCTGATGAAAACACTTCAAGGATAGGAATAGAAGGGAACTTTCTCAATATGACAAAGGCAATATATGAAAACCCACAGCTAACGTCATACTCAATGGGGAAAGACTGAAAGCTTTCCTCTAAGATCAGGAACAAGACAGGGATGCCCACTGTCACCATCGTTATTCAACAGTGAGCTGGAAGTTCTAGCTAGAGCAATTAGGCAAGAGAAAGAAAAGCATCCAAATTAGAGAGGAAGAAATAAAAACTTTCACTGTTTGCAGATGACATGATTCTGTATGTAGAAAATCCAGAAAAATCTACAGCAAAACTACCAGGACTAGTCAATGAATACAGCAAAAGTAGCCAACTACAAGATCAACACGTCAAAATCTGTAGTGTTCCTATACACAAGTGATGTGCAACAAGAGGAGAAAACTAAGAAAAAAATTCCATCTACAGTAGCAACCAAAAGAATCAAGTATTTAGGAATAATCTTAACCAAGTCCACAAAACCTTTGCATAGAAACTGTCATAAACTGCTAAAAGAAATTGAACAAGATCTAAAAAAATGGAAGAACATACTATGTTCATAAATTGGAAAACTAAATAAAAGATGGCAATTTTACCTAAAAAAAAAAAAGTTTTCTGTCCACTTATCTCAAATGATTCTAAGACATGCAGGGAAAAGTCAACTCGCCTGTCATCAGGAAAATCAGCAGATCTCCGAAAAACCACATCACCCCTAGGTGCTCACCCAGTGAGCTGAAGGGTGAGCACGACCCTCCTGCCGCGTCCAACTTTAGGCCGAGCGCCGCGTCCCAGAGGACACACGCCTGCTCCAGGGGACAGGCGCCCACAGGCCTCCCGGTCTCAGGAGCGGCGGCGTGCCCCCACGGAGGCTCTGCCAGAGAGCAGCTCCCAGCACTGCGGGGCGCCCGTCACGTGCGTTCTCGCCAGCCCCCCCAAACCAGCAGTCCTGGGCTCAGCACCGAGAGCCGTGCCTGGGACCTGCAGGCTCCCCCGCCGCCCCACCCACCTCGGGAGCTGACCGGGGGCACGAGCCCAGGGTCCTACCGGCACTTCCACGCCGTTCTTGCCGGCCAGCAGCCACTCCCAGCAGGCCAGAGCGGTCTCCATGCCGTGCTCGTTGAACATCCGCAGAGGCCCCCAGCACAGATGGTGTAGGAGCTGGGGGTCGCAATCTGGAAATGGACACAGGCTGCTTGGACACCTCCGGATGCTGGCCAAACCCAGGAACACCCTCTCTGTGTGGACGAGCAGCCGGCACCAGCCGCCCCAACGACTCGGGACAACCAGCCGGCCCATGTCCACCTTCCACCCAGCAGAGATGCCCAAGACGGCCATTGAGGGAGCAGCCTGCCAGGTTTGCAGCCAGACCTGCTCACTCGGGCCAAGGAGGGCGGCCCTGGCGTCGCCTGGGCCCAACCCATGGCTGCCCGTTACCTCTGCAGCTGATGAGCATCGCGGTCAGCTTGAACATGGCCTGTGTGTAGGGCCCGGCCTCGCCGAGCTCCAGCGCTGTGTTCAGCTCCTGCACCATCATCTTGCTCAAGTCGGACATCTGGCCGGTCGTGTCCGAGAAGCGAATCATCCCGTACACCTGTGGGAAGTGCACCCGTCACCCGGGCCTGGCGGGGGCTTCGCCATCTGCAACTAGAGCTCGTGCGTGCCACGCATGATGGGCCTGTCCCCTCGAGGGCAGGGACCCAGTTGTGCCATCCTTGAGGCCAGGGCCTGGCACCCAGTGGGGCTGCATGGACGGGCGCCGGGAAACAAAGCTCCCTCAGGGTCAAGGACCCAACCTAGAGTATCAGTCTCACTACCGTTCAAGTCACAGCTGGTTTTGGTTTTGTTTTCTTCCAAGGAAGAGTGCTGCTCTCTGGTTTAGATGAGTGACCACAGAGGCAGCCTGGGCTCCTTCCAAAAACCAAACCAACCACTGCCGAGGGGCCAAACCAAGGCCAAACGGCCTGTGAAAGCACCTTCCAGCGACTGGAAGCACGGGGGGCAGCGGCTGCCGAGGCTCTGGGGAGGGGCAGCCGGCGGAAGCCAGGCCCCCGAGAGGCCCTGACAGGCTTCTGGAGCGGCTAGGGGCCTTCGAGGTGAGGCCAATCGGCCTCTTGCGCCTGGGCTTTGCGGATGGGGAAACCGAGGCCGAGAAGTCAAGGCTGTAGCTTGGTGTGGTGTGGTGGATGGGAGCCCTCACGGGGAGCCAGAGAGGGGCCCCCAGCCCAGCTCTGCCCGAGGGACTGTGGCAAGTGTCTGGGAGCCCCAGTTAGTTCAGCCACAAAATTGGAATAAGGTTCTCATACCTCACGTGGTGCCCAGGACAAGGTGTGGCACCCCACAAATGTTGGTGACAACATAAAAAAAGCCCGCCAGGAAAGAGCATGGCTCGGTGCAGCCCCAGCGTGCTGCTGTGTAGCTGCTAAAAGGTCCCAGGGGCACAGTCCCAGGCGCCGAGCCTGCAGGTCTGTTTAATAGGCGTGTGCTTTAATGTTCCCCACGTTCAGGCCGACCCTCGCTCACGTTCCACGTGGAAGGGGCCGACGGGCACCGGCACCCCGGGGTACGCGAGCAGAGGGAAGTACCTCCCCAGCGTAGCGGTTGCGCAAATTCAGGGACGCCATGAAGTTGGAGTAATCTTTCTTCACACAGGCCGGGCGCTCCGTCAGCTGAGTCGCCTAGAGACAAGCAGCGGTGTGTACGTCAGACGGCTGCACCAACGGGTTCTCTAAACCGAATTAAGAAGTCAAGTTCCCATCTGGGGATTGTTAAAAATCCTCAGACCCAGCGATGCCGCTCCTGGTGTATAAACCAGAGAACCTGAGGCAGAGACTCAGACGATACTCGCGCACCACGTTCATCGCAGACTTATTGGAAACTGCCCAAGGGTGGAAGCAACTCAAGCGTCGATTCACAGAAGGACTGACACACAGAATGTGGTCTCTCCACAGTGGAATATTCTTCAGCCGTAAAATGGGATGAAGCTCTGACACACATGAAAACGTGGATGAACCTCGAAGATGTCAGTAAGCCAGATGGAAAAGGACAAATACTGTATAACCTCACGTGAAATAAGCAGAACGTGCAAATCCAGAGACAGACGGTAGATGACAGGGCAGGCTGGGGCGAGGGTGGGAAGGGGAGTTTCTGCTTAACGGGCCCAGCGCTTCTGTCCGAGGGGATGGAAAAGTGTTGGCTGGTGGAGACGGCAGCACGACATTGTGAATATAATTATCACTGCTGAATTGTGTACTTGAAAGGGGCTAAAATGGGAAATGTCATGTTGTATATGTGCTTCCACAATACAATTGTTTTTAAAAAGAAACCCTTAGGAATATTTCAGCGTCTGATATTATGTTAGTTGAAAGAAGGCAAAACAATTATATTTGGATCTGTTTGGGACCAAAGTTTACTTAGAGACAAATTCCATAATTAAAAGAGAGTCTTCTTAAAGTTTGATTCATTTAAAAAAACACAACAGTCTTCAGTGCTGGCCAGTTGGTAGAAAGAAACACCAGAACTCTCTCTGGTCTGACACAACCCATGAGGGGAAAACCGTGACGATTTTAGTATGGAAACCTTTCCTGGAAGCAGCTTGTGCCACACTCCACTCTGCCCTTCACCGCCAGGCCTTGGCGCCTCGTCTGGGAAGCGGGGAAAGAGGCAGCGGCTATGGAACCAGGCTGAGTCCAAACCCCAGCCCCGCTGTCCCCCACCTGTCAGACCCTGCTCCCCTTTTGCACAATGTGACGGAGGAACACTCGTCTCCTATGGTTTTTTCTTTTCGTTTAATGTATTTAATTTATTCACAAGGGTTTTAGTGAGTCCTGGAGTGTTACGTCTAACATGTGCCCAGCACTTACACCACTGTCTGCCCACGCCAAGTACCCGTCAGACGCTGCCCGGCTGTCGGGGTGAGATCCCAGCTTAGTCCCCTGGAGAAAGCCTGGGTGGGGGCCGCCAGGGGCTGCTGTGGGAGTGTGCAGAGGAGCAGACCACGGCGGCCTCGGGGAGCACTCCCAGGACGGGGAGTGTGAGGGAATGGGCGGGAAGAGCCCCTCCGGGAGGGCTCCTGCTGGGGGCTGCAGGTGGGGACAGGGGGACAGAGAGGAGGCCTGCGGTGGGGAGGAGGGTTAGCTCCGTACGTCACCGTGACATCTGGGTTATCGATTCAGTCAGAAAAACTGGGTTAGCAGAGCACCACGAGGCTGAACGCGCTGCCCTGTCAGTGGGCCTGACCTGGAGGTCTCCTTCCGTTTTCAGGTCCAGGACAGAACCTGAAGGAGAGCCCCCACCTCCCGGCAACCCGCCCCACACCCCGATCTGCGCACGGCGCCGTGCCACGGCCTCACCACTCCCAGCCAGGGCTGGGCCGACACACCCGAAGGGCCCTGAGCAGGACCCGGAGGTCACCAGCGCACGTCTGAGGCAGAGGCGGCCTCGACGGGGCCCTGCTCAGCAGCAAACGGGCGGCCTCTGCACCTGGCTAGGCTCAGGGTGGGTTCCACTAGGAGCGCTGCACAGGGGGGAGGCGACAGGATTGTGTGGAGAACTCGCCTCGCTAAGTGTGGGTGTTGGCCCAGGCAGGCCCGGGCATGGCAGCCACCACGGCGCCGGGGTTAGGGGTGTGGGTCAGGGTGAGTCGGCCCTGGGACCCCAGCCCAGCACCCACTGGCTGCGGGACCTCAGCTAGGGGCCGTCCCTTCCCCACTTCCCCAAGAAACGGGGATAATCAGAGCACGTACAGGGCGGACGTGAAGATTCAACGAGAGGACACTGGTCAGAGGCCTGCCTGGAGCAGGCAACCTTCCCTCACCACCACGTGGGAGAGTTAGGGGCCTGAGCCACGGACAGCTACACTCCAGGTTCAAAGTAACCCGCAGGGTGCCCCCCGCTGGCAGGTGGGGCTGCAGGACTCCACGAAACAAGCCAGTCGATCACCAGCGGTCAGCCCCGCTGCCTGAGCCTCGGTTAGAATTTAATGCAGGAAGGGAAGTGCCACTTAGTGGATGCACAGCCCCCAAAACTGATCTGGATCAGAGCAAGACTAAACTGGGGACTTGGGTGTGGTCCAGCACCCGCAGAAAACAAAGCTGCTATGAAGTGCAGGTGGGCGCCTCAGGTAACTGTGATTATAGAGCAGTGTTGTCCACGTCTAACAGAGATCAGCTTCCCTCCTTTTTGACACAGAAACGTCAAGTTGGTCTCATTAGGGATCAAGCTTAAAGTTCTATAAATCCATATGCAAATTATAAGCAAAATAAGAAAACACCTGTTTCAATGACCTCCTGTTGTTTGAACCAGGGTGACAACTGATTCCGATGTGCAGACAGACACAATCGAGCGCCATTTCCCATGCGCCTTGTGACCGCGAGGTGTCTCTGCTTGGGAAGCCACAGGCGTCCCTCCCCCCGAACGCCTGCTCTTGGGGTCTGAGAAGACGCGGCTCCCCGGGGGGCTCCTGGACACATACCCCGAGAGTCGTACTCTGCCTGTTGTAGCCGGCGAAGTGCAGGATGCTCTCGGTGGCCATGGCCAGCCCCGTGTGCTGGGACAGGCCCGACACCCAGTTCTGATGCTTGTTCAGATACTCCTGAAACAGGGAGAAAGGTGATTTCGTTTTCACGGTGAGGACTGTGATGGTGGAGCGTGGAGTCCGAGAGCAGGCCCTGGGCAGGAATCCCAGCCCCCTTTGGCAGGACAAAGCCCACCTGGGGCCCCTGCCGCGGCCACTGCTCAGGGACAGGAGTGGACCCTTTACTTGTTGGCACATCTGTGCTTAATATTTGCCATTTGCCAGCCTGGGAGCTGCACGGGGGTGGAAATCGGGGTTCAGATGGATTGAAAGTGCTGGGGTGGGGGTGAGGGAGGGCCTGGGATGCCTGGAGGAAATACCAAGCTCATTTAAGCCGTTTCATTTTCCACTTCTTTCTTAGGCCGGGACTGAGTAAAAGCTAGAGAAAATGCTCTCTAGAGTAAACATCTTTTTGTCCACAGAAATCTCTCAGGAGTTAGGGGCCCCCCTGTAGACCACAGCCCTGGAAACTGAGGCCCTGCCTTCCCATGAACAGACGACATGAGACCTCCCCTGACTGTAAAGCCTGAGAAATGCCCGCAGTGGGCATTCTGGAGCATGCATCCAGCAGACACAGGGGGCCTCGGTTACACGGCCAACGGCATCCACCTCAGCCCGTCAGGCCACTCTCCGTTCTGTTCCACCTTACTCCACTGCCCCAGCAGCAAAATTCCTGCCCCAATATCTTTGTGGGAGAAGAAACTTTTACAGCAGAACCCAGGCACAACCCATCTGCTCTTGAAAAACATCTGGCAGCCTCCGCGGCTCTTGGCACTGGCTGTCTGTCCTTCCTGGAGCCCACACCTAGGAACGGTTCCCAACGAGCTTCACCTTGGCAAGGGCTGCCAAGGGAACTTCACCAGCTCCTCTCAAAATGCCTGCTCTCGTGAACCCAGATTTCTAACCCCTGACCCTGCTTCATGCTGCCTCCTTTTTGTTCCATCCCTGCTGACAGTCCCCAGAGCCACAGTCACCTTGCAGCTGTCTGCACTGGCCAACCCAGCGCCTCGGCTGGGAAGGATTCGCAGGCACAGGTGTGCGTGCAGCCTGGGGAGAGCTTGCTCGGACACAAGCCCGTGGCTCTCCCTCTGCTTAACCACCTCGCCCCTGGGGCTGCGGCTGGCCTAGGAGGTCTCCTACCCCCAGTCCCCCACGCCACCCTCACTCATCCTGCCAGCAGCCCCCAGTCCCGCCGTGGGCCCCATGCCTCACCTGGCGGGGGCTGTCAGGGTGCCTGGCCCTGCTCACCTGCACACTTCTCGCTCAAACCAGCCTCTGAGGCTTCTGCTAGTCCCCGGTACCAGCCTGTTCCTTCTGGCCTCCATCTATTCACTTCCATGTTGTCTGTACTAAGGACTCTTGGGTTTGTGTGAAGCCCGCAATGGCTCTTGGGTGGTTTCGGGAAGATACCTGCAGGTGGGACTTGGTGACCGTCGGCGCCCACTTCATAGCCTCCTGGAGAATCATGCCACAGCGTGCAGCGAAGTCCTTCACAATGCTCTGGAAAGAGGCGCGGATGCTGTTAAACACAGGGTGGGCATCGGGTGGTGGGGGACAGCCACGCCCCAGCACCACGGCCCGAAGGAGCTGCACACACTCATGCTCTGTGTCTCACACAGCCTGTGGTGGAACCGACGTAACAGCATGACCTGCTGACACTCGGCAACGTACGCCACAGGTCAACCGGTGGAGGGGAAGGAAGGTTCTGGAAGGTAAAAACATCCCCAGTGCCTTCTCACTGCGGGGAAAAGTGCCCCATCTCCAGCTGGTTTGGCTGGGATGTCCTGAAGCTGGGACGTGGCTGAGGAGCTCTGGTCTGAGCCGAGGCTGTGCTCCTGCATGGGGGCTCTGAACTGGACCCAGGCATGGGGAGGAGATGCTCTGTGCAGGATTGGAACCAGGCTCCATATCGGGAGCTGTTTACTCTGTTCATTCTCCCACGGCTAGCAAAAAGCCAAGTCCTGTTACTATACAGCAGTAATCCAAAAAATCAGAGAAAGACGTCTGTCTGAAAACGGTGTTGTTCAGTGGAGACGTGAGGGGCAGTCTGCAGTCTGGCAGCTGAAAGCCTCTGGGAGAGCTGGGAGTCGGCAGAGCTCAGCGGTGAGAGCCAGGCTTTGCAGACGGACAAAACGGGGCGTGAGTCTGGGCCCAGCCCCTGGTTCTGCGTGACCCCGGCCGGTTCCCGGTGTGGGTGGGGACGTCCCGACAACCTGTGTGTGGAGGGACGGCAGGGGCTCGCCAGCTAACGTGCTCAGGAGCAGGGAGAGGGCTGGGGCCTACCTCCCGGGCTTCGTAGGTGTCGGGCACGGTGATGCGGTAGGGGGCGTCCGGGATGTCGTAGTAAGGCTGGTCCTTGTGGATGTCCTGGAAGCACAGGTGGGCTTGCTCCCCCGGCCGCCTCTGCCGTGCCACCCCCGCTCACTCCGCCTCCGACCCGCTCCCAAACTGGCTGCGAGTTCCTGGGGAACACCAGGGAGGGACAGGCCCCCAAGCCCCCGCCCCCTGTGGCATCAACTGAGCTCGGGTGCTCGCTGGGAGGGGTGCACTCAACGCGAGGGTCCCCGGGGCACTCACGGCGCTCAGCGACAGCGACAGGGTCTGCAGGATGTCCAGCATGGTCTTCAGCACTGTCCCGCTCCACAGCAGGTGAGGAAACCTGCCCCGAAAGCCACCGCTCAGGGCCCAGGAGCCCGCACTGCCCCTCGGGGCCTGGCTCCAACGCAGGCATCCACCGCCCCAGGCCCTCGACTGCGGGGAGGCTGTGTGCAGTGAGGACCTCCCAGGCCCCTGCCAGTCCCACTCGCCAGGCTCAGGGGCACCCCCACTCTCCAAAGCGACTCTCCTGCTGCCTGCCCATGGCTCCCAGTTTTCCACACCATGCACATGTAGAAAAGCAGGCAAAGCAGCTCTGCCTGCTCCTGGGACTGATGGGGCTCCGGAGGCCCAGTGCCTGCACAGCCGGGGGTGCCCACAGCTCACTGCTCAGGAAGCCCAGCTGCAGACACACGCAGCACGTGCCTGCACCTGTCCCTGCATGTGCCTCCGGCCCATGGCCCGAGTGGCTCCCCACGTGCCCTCAGGTGGTGCTGTGCGGCCTGGCCTGGGAGCACAGCATGTGTGACAGTCCCCAGAGCTCTGGGACATGGCAGCGAGCTGGGCAGGCTCCTGGGGGCCCACACACCAGAGACTGGCCCAGCCCACCTTTTGGGGTCTTGTCAGCCTGGGGACATTTCCCCAAGAGGCTGCTTTGGCTCCCAGCCCGAGAGCCCAAGGTGGAAAAGGGTCAGTGTGGGCTTTCGCTCCTCTCTAAGGACGCCAGAAGACACGGGGTCTACTGGGGGCCTCCGCGCTGGGCACTGGGGTCAGGGGTGACTCTGAGCCTGGCTGCGCATGTCCGAGGGCAAGAGGAGAACGGCTGGGCAGCAGCGTGAAACACGGGGCCACGTCTTGCCAGGACGGGTGGAAATCAAAGGCAAAGGGACCTGACAGCCCTCGGTTAGCAAGAGAAGGAGTGTATGTCATTTAGGAACAGCCCCAAGTACCATCTGTCCAGTGAAATGGACGGCTCAGACGGAGATTTCAGAAACAAAATTTAGGCTGCGGCAAACTCGCGGACTGTGTGTGAGAACTTAAATTCTGTCTCCATTTTTTCTGGAATGATTAGTTAAGGATGACTTTGCCCTGTGTTCCAAATCATAGACATTTATGATCATTTAGCTGCAACATATCACAGCTCTATACATATATGTACAGACACTTTTATACATACACATATATATATAAAGCACGGGTGGAAGCAACCCGAGTGTCCATCGGAAGATGAACAGATAAACAAAATCCACGCAGCGGAGCAGTACTCAGCCTTCAAATGCGATGGAATTCTGACACAGGTCCCTAAATGGATGAGGCTTGAAGCTCACCAATCAATCATGTTGACTGAAATAAGTCAGACTCAAAAAAACAGATCTCGTGTGATGCTGCTTTTATGAAACAGCTAAAATACGCAAATTCATAGAGACAGAAAGTGCCAGAGGCGGGGAAGAGCAGGGGTGGGGGCTCATACTTAGTGGGTGTGGGGTTTCCGGGGGGGGTGATGGGGAAGTTCTGGTAATGGAGGGTGGTGAGGGTACTGCAAAATTGCGCATGGGATTTGTCCTACTGAACTGTGTGCACGGGAGTGGCTGAGATGGGAAAGTTTATGCTGAATACGTTCCCACAATTACAAAAAAAAAAGCAACAAAGAGATAATGACAATTAAATGCAATACATGATTTTGCTTGTCTGGATGTATTATGTCCCCCAAACGCCATGCTCTTGAATGCAGTCTTGTGGGGCAGACGTATTAGTGTTGATTAAGTTGGAACCTTTGGATGAGGTTGTTTCCATGGAGATGTGACCCACCCAGCTGTGGGTAATGCCTTTGATTAGATTATTTCCATGGAGGTGTGGCCCCACCCATACAGCGTGGGTCTTCATTAGTTTACCAGAGCCCTGTAAAGGCTCAGACATAAGGAGCTCAGCGCTGCAGCTTAGAGAGACATGTTGAAGATGGCCGTTGAAAGGTGACACTGACATTTTGGAGAAAGCCATTTTGAAATGCAACCTGGGAGCAAGAAGATGCCAGCCACGTGCCTTCCCAGCTAACAGAGGTTTTCTGGACACCATTGGCCATCCTCCAGTGAAGGTACCCAATTGTTGATGCCTTAACTTGGACACTTTATGGCCTTAAGACTGTAACTTTGCAACCAAATAAACCCCCTTTATAAAAGCCAATCCATTTCTGGTGTTTTGCAAACAGGCAACATTAGCAAACTGGAACAATAATCCTGGACTGGATCTAATAACAGAGGAGAAAAGGCTCTAAAGGACACTACTGGGTCATATGAAAAAACTGGAATCTAGAGTGCGAGCTTTTCATCCATGTTAAAGTTCCTGAACTTGCTAACTGCACTTCAGGTGGTTACACAGCGAACATCCTTGTTCCTAGGAAACGTACATGGAAGCATTAATATGGAGCACGATATAGTCAACCAACTCTCATATCTTTAGGAGTTAGAAAGATAATAGATACACAGGTAAAATGATAGAGCAAATGTGGCAAAAGATTAAAATTGGTGGAGGGGTATATGGGAGGATATTCTAGTTTGCTAATGCTGCTGGCATGCAAAAACACCAGCAATGGATTGGCTTTTGTAAAAGGGGGTTTATTTGATTATAGAGTTACAGTCTTAAGGCCATAAAGTGTCCAAGGCAACACATCAGCAATCGGGTACCTTCCCTGGAGGATGGCCAGTGGTGTCCGGAAAACCTGTTAGCTGCGAAAGCACATGGCTGGCGTCTGCTCCAAAGTTCTGGTTTCAAAATGGCTTTCTCCCAGGACGTTCCTCTCTTGGCTGCAGTTCCTCAAAAATGTCACTCTTAGTTGCTCTTGGGATGTTTGTCCTCTCTTAGCTTCTCTGGAGCAAGGGTCTGCTTTCAACAGCCATTTTCAACTGTGTCTCATCTGCAGCTACTCTCAGCTCCTGTGTGTTTTTCAGTGTCCCTCTTGGCTGTAGCAAGCTCGCTCCTTCTGTCTGAGCCTATATAGTGCTCCAGTAAACTAATCAAGGCCCATGCTGAATGGGCGGGGCCACATCTCCAAGGAAACTATCCAATGAAACATCTCACCCACAACTGAGTGATCACATCTCCATGGAAAAATCCAATCAGAAGTCTCCAACCCAATCAACACCAATACATTTCCTGCCCACACAAGACTGCATCAAAGATAATAGCATTTTGGGGGACATAAAACATCCAAACCAGCACAGGGGGGTATGTTAGAATTCTCTGTAGGGGTTTTGCATTATTTTTGCAGAACTGCCCAGTACGTTTGAAATTATTTCAAAACAAAACTTTTAAGGGGATAAACAAAAGCACCGGAAGGCACATGAACTCACCTGTCCACCAGGCCGGACAGGTACTTGTCTGCCACCCTCCGGATCCTCTTGTGGATGTGGTTGAAGTTGACCAGCAGGAACTGAGCGTGCCGCTCCAGCTCCTCCTCGTTCTCCTTGGTCTTGTCCTAGAGCCGGAAGAGACGGGTGCAGTGCACAGAGCACACGGCCGCCACGTGCCTCCCGACCCACACCGTCCCCGCGACCAGGCTCACTTTTTCTGCCATCATGTTGAGGAAGGCGTCGAACACTTTGTCGGCGACGGCAATCACACACTGCATCATCCCTGAAACAAGAGAGCGTTTCCCACCCTTTGGGGGCAGCCCCGGGAAGGGACTGAGCCCGGACAACTCAAACTTGCCATTTTGAAACCAGTTTAGATCTGCAAAAGGGTCGCCCACGCAGGACACACCTGCTCCCATACACCCTTTACCCAGCTTCCCCTAAGGTCAACATCTTAGTAACTGTCATGCGATTGTCAAAATGAACAGATAATGATAGGAAACTGCTATCTAAAATTTCCCCGTTTTCCCACGATAGTCCCTTTTCTGATCCGGGATCTGCTCTGGGTCCCACGTTGCATTTATCTCCTGGTCGCCTGTGTTGTCAAGTTTTAAGTCCCAAAGTTTGTTCATAAATGTCTATTCATATTAGTGAGACCATACAGAATCTGTCATTTTGTTTATGGCTAACTTCATTCAACATAATGTCCTCAAGGTTCATCCACATTATTATATGATCCATGCCTTTGTTCTGTCTTACAGCTGCATAATATTCCATCATGTGTATATACCACAGTTTGTTTATCCATTCATCCATTGATGGACATTTGGGCTGCTTCCATCTCTTGGCAATTGTGAGTAATGCTGCAATAAACATCGGTTTACAAATGTCTGT